>CAUYLG010022246.1:0-105309 GCA_963573385.1 Cacajao melanocephalus
TGGGCCTTCCTGCTTGCTCATGGGATACACCACAGGTGAACCAAGACCTAATCTACAGCCCATCCCAACTCCTTCAGGCACATTTTTATGTTGTGACCCATCTAAGCTATGGCTTCTTTCTAGTTACCATAATTAATTGCACCTTGGAACATAAAAGAAACAGAAGGAGAAGGATGTAGTGCAGAGGACTGTGCTGATCTGTATGTCCTTTAAAAGAGCAAATTTCCAAGACAGACAAATGGGATCTAATTAAACTTCAGAGCTTCTGTACATGTATTATTAAATACATTTTATTGGACTGTTATTATCACCTCTATCAATACTTACTTCTATTGCAAAAACATTATTCATATACACTGAAAAGACAGACAAAACACAATTGTTAATGTTGTGTTTCCTTTCAGTTTTCTCTCCATATTCATGAGGAAGTCAATATGAAGGAGGATCGTAGAGTTCACAAGATGAGTGAGGGCCTGGCAGCATTAGAGGCAAGCGGTGTTGTTATTTGTCTTTCTCTTTTGTTCAGATTTTCCCAGCCACAGGTTTCCAGGTCTAGAGATCCTAGAAAGTGGTAAAGTCTAGGAGCTATTTTTTTTTAATGAATGTATTGCTCAACTAATTCATGTTTGTCGTAGAAAAACTATAAAATACAGATAAGCATACAACAAATAATCACTTCAAACCCCACAACTGAGGCAAAAACCCTATGCCAATTGAAACAATTTTAAATGTAGATATGTGTGTTTTATGAACACAAAGAAGGAAATTACCTTTGACTATGATAGTCTAGAAACCAGAAAATTCTGCTACTATATTGCTAATTATAATCCTCATAAATCAATCTCTTTTCTCAAATTCAAATTCAAACATGTCACTATTTTTTTAAATGAAGAACTCCATCCCAGTGTACCCTAAATAGCTTTGTGCTTTTATCTTACATGACCTTCATCTTTCATAACAGAAGGCAAGAAGTTTTCCTAAATTTATCTAAGCTTTGGCTTTTTTTGGACATATAACGTTGATATATCTTAAAGTAAACAACATGTGTCAACACAAAGAAAGAAATCTGTAATCTGAGGCTCCACATCAATATTCTGATTTTATGCTCTCCTTTATTTTCTTGAAATAAGGGAAATGCAACTAAGGATGGCATTTAAGGGAAGAGGATACAGGGGCTCTAAGGGGGAAAATAAGCAGGATCCTTGTAGCTGTTCCCAGTGTACTCACTTCTTGTGGAAGACAGAAGAGTCTTTCTGGTTTCATTACCCATGAAGGGGCTTCCAAATGGATGCCTCCCCAAGCAATCATTCCATTAGTCTATGAATCGAGAAACAGTCAGTGATCACATCATCAGATTAACAGCACATTCAAAGGTTGTAATAAAGGAAAGTTAAAGTCTGTGCTTCTCACATAAAGTCGAGAGTCAGAGATACACCTCTTGGCCCACATTCCATACCCAAAATATTCCCTTGTCCTCTTAACTGGAAAACTGATTTGTCTTTTCTTTCCATTCTCTGTGACCATATACTAATTAAACAAATACGTATTGGACGTAAATAAGAAATAATTCCTGTCATTAACAAGAATCCCTCAAGTTCAAACTTGGATGTTTCTGATTTCAAAGCTGCTGCTTTCAGGTGATAAAGTATACTGCCTTTTACAGAAATGGTATTATTTCATTTTCTTTCCATAAGTTTTTGTCTAACATGTACAACCCACATGCAAGGAGATACTATCACCATCACCTTGATGAGGACCTGAAAATTGGAAAGATTCAAGCGAGCTTCCCAAGGTAAAAAACAGGTAAACTGCAGACTCAATATATAAACATTGTTATTCCAAATATGTGAGTAGAGTAGAGAAGAGATGAGGTGGACACTGACAATGCCCAGTTTCTGACCCTGGGTAACTACCTGAGTGGTAATGAATCAGGCATAGCAGATTTGAGGAAGAAGAAAAATCAGTGATTATTGTATCAATTGAGTGAGTAGAAAATGTAGGTAAGATAGAAGCCAAAATTCATCGTTTTGTTTTCAAGAATTTGGCAAAGTCAAGAAAATATTTGAGAGTGTCTAGATGCACAAATAGAATCAAATCAGCATGAAACGTTATTAGTTTAATTGCTTAGTTTGTTAGATTGCTATGTTTCTAATAAGATGACATAAACTTGAGAATATTTATTGACTTGAGAAGTGAAAGACAGAGATGAAGGAGCAACTAAGAAGGGACAATTTGGAAAGAGTGTCCTAAAGAAACAGGAGAAAATGGCATCAAGAAACAAGAGTGCAGGTTTAATTTAGACAAAAGACACTAGGGCAGTCTGCATACTCCAAAGTGTAGCAGAAGGAGGGTAACAGAAAGATCCTCTGTAATGCTGAATCTCAAATATTCTTGTCAGTATTAGGCCTTCAAGTTGAACTGGGCAACTGTTGCTACTTCCAACCCATGGGCGTAGTCTTATCTTCAGAATTCCAAATCTCAAAAATATGATAAAGTTATTGAGAAATTATTAATGTAATCCATTTCTAATGAACTGCCACATACATATAAAAAAGCAATAGAAGGTTTAAGGAAAGAGTCATCAAATTTAAAAGTTTAAAGCAAAGATTTCAGATTGAAGCTTGCTTCTGCTAACATGGTTGACTCTTGGACTCTTTGTTTTTTTGCCAGTGGTGTCAGGACATCTTTGTATGCTTCTGAAATTTTTAAAACATGTTTATGTATGTCAGTTAAAGTTGTTAATCCAGATGTTATTTTTCTCTATAATTAAGCTTCCTAGTCATTCAACATTTTAGGTAATGGCATAGTTCCCATCTTGTTAAAACTGTGAATGCCCTTTGTCAGATGGGTAGGTTGGGAAAAAAAGTTTCCATTCTGTTGGTTGCCAGTTCACTCTAATGATAGTTTCTTTTGCTGTGCAGAAGCTCTTAAGTTTAATTAGATCTCATTTGCCTATTTTGGCTTTTGCTGCCATTGCTTTTGATATTTTAGTCATGAAGTCTTTGCCCATGCGTATGTCCTGAATGATATTGTATAGGTTTTCTTCTAGGGTTTTTATGGTGTTAGGTCTTATGTTTAAATCTTTAATCCATCTAGAGTTAATTTTAGTGTAATGAGTGAGGAAGAGATAGTTTCTGCTTTCTGCATATGGCTGGCCAGTTTTCCCAACACCATTTATTAAATAGGGAATTCTTTCCTCATTGCTTGTTTTTATCAGGTTTGTCAAAGATCAGATGGTTGTAGATGTGTGGCGTTACATCTACAGGATGTAACCAAAGTCCTGTTCCATTGGTCTATATATCTGTTTTGGTACCAGTACCATGCTATTTTGACTACTGTAGCCTTGTTGTATAGTTTGAAGTCAGGTAGCGTGATGACTATTTTTGTTGTTGTTGTTTGTTTGTTTTGTTTTTTGCTTAGGACTGTCTTGGCTATACGGGCTCTTTTTTGGTTGCATATGAAGTTCATTCCAATTCTGTGAAGAAAGTCAATGGTAGCTTGATGGGGATAGCATTGAATCTATAAATTACTCTCAGCAGTATGGCCATTTTCAAGATATTGATTTTTCTTAACCATGAGCACAGAATGTTTTTCCATCTGTTTGTGTCCTCTTTTATTTCCTTGAGCAGTGGTTTGTAGTTCTCCCTTAATAGGTCCTTCAACATCCCTTGTTAATTGTATTCCTAGGTATTTTAGCTTCTTTGTAGCAATTGTGAATGGGAGATTTTGCTCATGATTGGGCTGTCTGTTATTGGTGTATAGGAATGTTTGTGATTTTTGCACATTGATTTTGTATCCTGAGACTTTGCTGACATTGCTTACCAGCTTAAGGAGATTTTGGACTGAGATGATGAGGTCTTCTAAATATACAGCATCTACAAAGAGCTTAAACAAACTTACAAGAAAAAAAGAACAAACCCATCAAAAAGTGGGCGAAGGACATGAGCACTTTTCAAAAAACGACATTTATGCAGCCAACAAACATGAAAAAATGCTCATCATCACTGGTCATTAGAGAAATGCAAATCAAAACCACATTGAGATACCGTCTCACGCCAGTTAGAATGCCGATCATTAATAAGTCAGGAGACAACAGATGCTGGAGAGGATATGGAGAGTTAAAAATATTTTTACACTGTTGGTGGGAGTGTAAATTAGTTCAACCATTGTGGAAGACAGTGGTATGGTGATTCCTCAAGGATCTAGAACTATAAATACCATTTGACCCAGCAATCCCATTACTGGGTATATACCCAAAGGATTATACATTATTCTATTATAAAGACACATGCACACATATGTTTGTTGCAGCACTGTTCACAATAGCAAAGACTTAGAACCAACCCAAATGCCCATCAATAATAGACGGGATAAAGAAAATGTGGCAGATATACACCACAGAATAGTATGCAGTCATAAAAAAGGATGAGTTCATGTCCTTTGCAGGGACATGGGTGAAGCTGGAAATCATCATTCTCAGCAAACTGACACAGGAACAGAAAACCAAACACCCCATGTTCTCACTCATAAGTGGGTGTTGAACAATGAGAACACATGGACACTGGGAGGGGAGCATCACACACTGGGGCCTCTGAAGTGGGTGGGGGGCTAGGGGAGGGATAGCAGGGGGTAGGGGCACTGGGGAGGGACAGCATTAGGAAAAATACCTAATATAGATGATGGGGTGATGGATGCAGGGAAAAACCATGGCACATGTATACCTACGTAACAAACCTGCATGTTCTGCCCACGTACCCCAGAACTTAAAGTAAAATAAATATTTTTTTTAAACTGTGAGTGCCAGTGAAGAAACATGCTTCCAGAATGAAGCACTTTCTTTCTTTTTACGAGGTCACTGTGACAGAGATGAGACATTTGATTTCAATACCCTTAATTAACTTGCATGGTATTCTGCTTTGATGTCACTAATTTTTTACTAGCAATATTTGCCTACCTGTTACTTTGAATTTTATGACAATTCAATTATTTTTAACCAACTTCCTTATGAAAGTGTAACACAAATATACATGGTATGGTTTTTAGTTTTGTGATCGGACACTGTATGATATTAGCAGTCACGTCCTGCAACCCCAAATATTTTGTGTCCCAGCCCTATGTTTGCTTGTTTATAACTTGGCACAGTGAAAGTCTACTCATGAGTATTTAATAAGTCTTTGCCTGTATCGCCACCTGGATTATAAGTTACAAGCACAAAACTGTCTTTCTTTTCACTGTTCAATTCTTACTGCCTAACCAAGAGTGTGGATTAGCCGCTTAACGCTTCCTGAAGAAATGCTTGAATGAGCCAAATCATTGTAAATGAGCCAGTTGATTTGCTTCCTACAGACCTGGATTTTGAGTCTCTCTATTTTTTTCACTTTAATAACTTTAGACTATTTCAATGATTTTCTTTAACAGTAAGAAAGATAGATACATAGACAGATGATAGATGAGTAGATAGGTAGATAGATAGATAGATAGATAGATAGATAGATAGATAGATAGATAGAAAGATAGAAATGTGATATTTACCCATGATATGGTTTGGATCTGTGTCCCAACCCAAATCGCATGCCAAATTGTAATCGCCAATGTTGAAATCGCAGCCTGGTGGGAGGTGATTAGATCGTGGGGGAGGTTTCTAATGGTTTAGCATCATCCCCTTTGTACTGTTTCATGACAGAGTTCTCATAAGAACTGGTTGTTTAAAAGTGGGTGGCACCTCCACCCTCCCTCTCTCTCTTTTTCCTGACCATGTGAGATGCCTTGCTCCCTCTTTGTCCTCCAGTACGATCCTAAGTTTCCTGAGGCTTTCCGAGAAGCAGAAGCTGCTATGCTTCCTGGACAGCCTGCATCATCCTGAGCCAATTGAACCTCTTTTCTCTATAAAGTATCCAGTTTCAGGTATTTATTTATAGCAGTTCGAGAATGGATTAATACAACCCTTTTCAACCTATTCTAGACGAACAAACATATATATTTTTGGTTTTATATGTGTACTTGCATCTTGCTAACAGTTATATTTTTAAAGCCCAGCTGTACTTGATATAATCAAATAAATGGATACAAAGGCATTTTCATTTTAACCACTATAACTACAGATGCTGGTGTTAAATTCCTGAAAATAATCTCTTACGTGTCTTTAAATCCATTAGAACACAAATGACAAGTGAGTCATCTGACGTGTCTTTTGATGTCCTTAGAATGTATTTATCTCTTTCTCAGAGAGCTAATTATTTATTTTGTCCTTAAATTTCCTTTTAGAAAGATATTAATGTTTATTCTTTTTCTTTCTACTGCTTGAACTCATTTGTAGGTTTTCCACAAAACATAACAGCTTGGATTTGGTGAATGGCTTATCAAACAAATTACAAAGTATAAATTTTGCTTTGAGGTTTTTGTCTCTCCCTGGCCCTAGTTTAAGAATCCTTAACATGATTTATGACTTCTCCCAATTTCTTTTTACCTCCACTTTCCCATTTATTAAAGTCTTTTCAGTTTTACTTTCCCTTCTAAATACCTTTCTTCTCACCACAAATCAACTGTTTTAATACACTAGTGCGAGGACAGAGAGAGCACCCTGACCCTGGAGAGGAGTGACAGCCTGGGAGATTACGGCATTATATGAGAAATTTGACGATTAGAAAATCAGCAGATGTTTTTCTCACAAACAAGTCTCAGGAGCGTGGCTTGACCCAGGAGGCTTAGTACAAGGTCCTGGGATTTGCCAGTGATGAGGAAAAACGTGCAGCTCCTTGGGACACTTGCCTGTTTAAATCAGTGTTGCCAATCATTGCGTTTCCCCTGATGTTTTAAATATGGACTTCCATATTTGCAAGCAAATACTTTTAATTTCTAACGCAGTTAGGGAAGTCTGGCATCTATCTTGTCCCAAGCCCTTTAACTGGCATACAGAGAAAGGAATTTTAAGAATCTAAGTATGTAAAAGCCAAATTGTTCTCTCTCTCTCTCTAAACACACACACACACACACAAACACACAGGAAGAAATAAGAGTCCAGAGAGTGTGAGTCATTTACCCATGATCACAGTGGATGAGACACCTTCCCTGCCTCTCATTACATACATGGGTACAGCCCCTCAGGAAGAGCAGAGGTTAAGAAAAAGAGTCTGGCTCCCTGATCTGCATTAGAGTAACTCCACTAACCAGAAGATACGATTGAAAATATAAATTCAGGTATTCAGATTTCTAACATGATCATCTGGAGATTTAAATGATTTTTTATGATTAATCACGATGATCTAAATAAACAAATACTACTATGTTAATTATATTTTGGCCATATGGTAAGAGTCATAGGAATTTCAACTGTTCCTGGCTAATCAGCATGTTCAGCAGAACCCCTGAAGATAGAAAAATATATCAACAGGTAAATAAAACCTCTCCATGTTTATGATACATTGAAATTAGAAGCAACAGGAAAAAGAAAATGAATGGAGGTAAATGACTCAATTGAGCAATTAGAAATATGGCAAAGTTTGCCTATAAACATGCGTTGGGTTTTGTTTTTCTGTCTTTGCTGTCATTTTTCTTTGCTGCATCTGAGCAAAACTATGATTACCAACTACATATGAGGTGCGATCCTTCTTACATACGCTATGACATGAAGATGGTAAACCCAATAGAAACATGAATCATGCCCAAATGCATACACTATGAATTCATGATGCCAAATTGAACAATTAGAAGTTTAGAAGAATTAGTCTTCCACACTTTTTTTAAAAATTATAATTGCAAATAATGTAATTTATATTATACTGTAAGATATGGTAATGACTAAATCAAATCTCAATATAGGATAATGATATAAGATTACCCAAATAATACCTGTATTAATAATAATGCCTCTACCTGCTATCGATGATGAAAAAGAGCATGAATGAGAAACATGGTTAGCTCAATTAAGACAAATTATAAGGTGAGTAATTTGTGATAACCACAATGTTTTACATTAAACATATTGGGTATATTGGATATTATAAAAGAAAATGGAAAATTCTAATTATGAGATAAAACTACAAAGATAAGTGATATCAGAAAATGGGAAATAAAAAAATATAAAGTAGTCTTGTCACTCGAAAAACAAAAGTTTTAATTTTTCTTTTTTCTTCATTTTTAATTTTCATAGATAAGATAGTTAATATTTAACTTAATATTCTTGAGGAAAGTTGAGTTACAAGAATTTTTAAATTTGCATTATAGATTCCAAACTACTTTGGAATATTCTCCACACATTTAAATGACATATTTTCCAAAACACCGTAGCTTTAGAGATAGAAAGGGTTTGACAGAGTACTATTAATTATGAAATTTTCACAATTATTTTTAAAAACCAGCTGGAATTTTTATAAGTAATGTATTAACCTCATTCAATGAATCTGCATAGTAAAGTATCTCTTACACTTGTTTTTATTTTTAACAAAAGCTAATGGTACTTGTGGAACTGCATTGATCTGAGTCCATCAGAAAACACTTGTAATGTTAATGAAAACCTGAGTACCATAGATAAAACACAGCAAATGAATTTCTTCATGTTATGAGAGCAATATCAAGCACAATGTGAATGCTGCTGTTAATTCTTGTTTTCCATTATTGCTGCAAAATGCTGTTAAAAGCATTTGTGAATTCAAAATAATTAAATCTTTTGACCTACTCAAAAAAAAATGATCCCCCAAGACATATCTTCGAAAATCTAATTTTCCTTCAAACTATTGTATATTTGAGGGCTTTACTTAATTCATTAGTTTATTTAATATGAGAAAATTAATCTTGATTTTGCATTTCATTTTAATAACTTTGATAGCTTAAGAACTGCTTTTGATCTTATGATAATTTTGCCTGAGATGTGTTATTATCTTGAAGGATTTCTTCAATTCCCATTTGCAAATAGTCTCAGAATTTTCAAGTGTTTGCCTGTTGAGCACAAATACATTTAAAGGTAAAAGTAGCAAAAATGCAGGCAACCACAAATAAACACATTGAAAATAAGTACAAAAATGTGTTTCCAACTCTCTGTATTTTATTTTCTTATGGACTTCGCCTCTTCTTGGAGAAGAAGTGTTAATGTGAAACTGCAAGGCTTCCTCCAGGAGACCTCTTTGATGCCTCTTTTAAAGTATGTTATTCAGACTAGAGTGAGCAGCTGCTCCTGTGCCAAACTGTGAATGGTTCTGAAAGCTTTCCTCTACAAGCCACTCATCTAACTTCCATAGTTCACAATAATCACGCTTTAGGTTAAGTCCTTAAAATGTCCCCATTAAAATACATATGAATCAATTGACAACAAGATGGTGGGTAGAGGGAGATTAGATTAATCCAAAAATATCCAAAATATTTCTGAAGGGTTTTATGTGTAACTTTTATTCATAAAGTTTGAAACTTAATTCCACATTAATTCATTCATTTACAAATATTTCCTTATATGGGCCAGGCACTATTATTCGTATAATAATGGTTCAGGCACATATACCAGGAGAACATTCTGCTCTGCTGTGGCCTGATGAAGACTTTTGGGTTTCCTGAAGCTCTCTCTGCTTACCCCACTGAGTGTCACTTAGCCTCCTCTGCTTTGTATTGTATACTGCATGGGATAGCCATCTCTTCCACCCATGGTGTGTCAGCTACTGGAGGGGGTGATTTTATTCTATATACAGCACTGATCAATCTCTCACTGTGAAGTTTCAGAGGATGCTGATGGGATGCTGAGGATTCTGGGCAGTGTGCAGCAGGTTTAGAGATTGAACACGTGCTTTACGCATGTATATCCTTTGACTTCCAACTCATGTATGGTGTCTTCCAGCTGTATTTCCCAATGACCTATTTGAGCTGACTGGCTCATTTCCTACTGAAAATAAATTTGAGTTCCACAGGAAATTATCATGATTATTTAATTGCAAAAGATATGTCAATATTTTAATATCCAGCTTTTCAATTCCAATCATTCGGGACTATTTTCATAATATGTTTAATTCAAGGATTTCTAGAATATAAGCAACGATTTGGGAAAAGGAAAGATAAACTCGGATGGAGCAGAGTATCTACAGTAAAAAATAACTGGTTATGTTCTAGTTGCATGGCTTTATTCATGTAACTTCTTCAATCACAGCAATGTTTACTTAGTACCTACTATGCACTAAAAAGACATACAAGACATTGAAGACATAACTATGAAGCAATAGGAGCCTTATCAACAATGAACTTAGGGACTAGGAACAGCTAAACAACTACAAACAGGGCAGTAAATACAGTCATGAGGGTTGTACAGAAAGCCAGGAGGATACATAGAGAGCACATCTATTCTATTACGGGGGAACAAGGAAGGAATATCTGGAGAAACACAGAAGAAATCAGCCGAAAGAATGAGGGAGATAAAGGATTAAAAAAAATGTTTCAGATAGAAGAAACACGGACATAAGATGGTTGAGAGCAGAGTGTATTGATGAAACCAATGTGAATTTCTCTATTTTCTCTCAAAATGGGAACTGTAATGCTTGTTATACCTACCCCACAAGAATTTATTTAGAAATAGCAAATGAAATGGAAATGTTAGAGAATATATATGAGAATTGGAGTATTTCTAGTTTCAGTAGAGTGGCTTCTATTCATAGGAGATATTTTTCCAAAATTCTTATTAACTATTATTTGATTTGTTGAAGTACAAGTAGAAACACAATTTTAGTTAAACAAATTTAATTTTTAAATATTGTTATTCTATGTATAAATACACTATATTTTATCAATCCTTTGTAGCATTTTTGTATCTTAGCTAAAATCCCTTATATATTGTTACATTATGAATTTGACATATCAAATTTTCTGAATACCTAAATGTCTTACAAACAAAACATTAGCAATTATTAAATGACCTATAAATCTAATGAGTTAAGCTCATAAAGTTGATAACTTTTAAGTTCACTTAAGTATTTCAGTGTTGCTTACAATCTTAATGAAAATCCTTTTATACTTTTTAATATTGAGTGTAAACATAATTAATCTCTTTATACATTTCAAATAGAAAAATAGGCTTATCCGTTAGGTCTCTGGTGTACCAGATTCTTTTAACATAACAAATACCACAATACTACATATAGTTGTTACAAATAGAACACAAAAATATTCAAATAATCAGTTTGATTGGCTTCATAATTTTTAATATCGATCTCTGTTATTCTAAAATTCATATTCAATGCTTATTTACTACCAACTATATTATTCCAAACAAATCAGGATTCTATTTTCTGTATTTTTACATCATTGATAGAAATATTTGATCACAATACTGGTGTCAATTCTTGCTCAGCATACTAATTGAAACGATGAGCCTGTGTAGTCACAAAAACGAATTTCTATGATTTACTAAGAACTACAGTCCTACACATTCACCTAATTTAAATCAGAAACGTACCAACCAAATTTTCTAATCTGTTCATTAAATTCAACTAATTAATTTACTGCCAAATTCTATTCCAAAATATTTTTTCCTTTTCTTCCTATGTGATAGAACCACAATTTATGTAGCTATTTTTTGACGTCCCATTAGATTTTTTTCATCTCTCAAAAGTTTGTCGCATAATTCACATTTGACATATAGTCAGTATCAGGTACTGCCGTAGGGACTTATATAGAACCAGGTGACACAAAATTTCTCTCCCATGAGGCTTACATTCTCATGTTGTCAGTATCTGATTAGGGCCTAGACAGAAAATTAAACAATATTATGTAACAGTAACTAAGTAACTTCTTTCATTAGTCGGTCAGATAAGCCCTTTCCCAATAGAAAATGAGCAGAATGTCTGAAGAGAAGGAATAGGTAGTGCATTAGGTTTAACATAATGTACTTAAGTGCCTGAAAATCAGGCAAGCAGGCCAGAACATAGTAAATTAAGGAGGGAAGATTTGGAGAGATATCTGCAAGCCAGATCTTTCAGACACTTTTAGGTAATGATAAATGGAATAAAAAAGTCACTAGAGCATGTTAAGCAAGTGTATGCATGGGTGCATTAAAAAAAAAACTCGTCTCTACTAAAAATACAAAAATTAGCTGGGCATAGTGGCATGCACCTGTAGTCTCAGCTACTCGGGAGGCTAAAAAAAAAAAAAAAAAAAAAAAACTCTACTGATTACCATGTGCAAACTGACTTTAAGAAGCTAGATTGTAAAGCAGTGAGATAAAAATGCAATTAATTAGGTGCCAGTTGACGGGAACTCAACTAAGGAAATAAACATGAAAGTGTTAAGAAACGGTCCGACTCAGGATATATTTTAGGGTTATAATATGTAAGAGTTGCTGAGAAACTGAACCTAGACTTTGATAGTAGAAGTAAAAATCAATTACTATTTATGTATTACTCTGAAATTTGGAGTTTGAGAATCATGGCTGTGAGAGTTCTATTTTGGACATGTTAACTTGGAAATTCCAATTTAACATCCAAATGGTGATGTCAAAGGTACCATTTGATATACGTCTGGGGTTATGGAGAAAAGTCGGGGCTAAGAAACATATTCTAGAGTCATTGACATATAGGTGTATTTAAAGCCATGAAAGAGCTGAGATAATACAAAGTGCAAGATCAAAGGGTCTGGGAGCAAGTGCTGCAGTATTTTGTATATGAGTAAAAAAGGAAGAGGAGTCAGGAGGGGAAAAAAAAGGAAAGAAAGTAGATGGTGAAATATTTTATAGAAGGAAAAACTGGGCATTTTGTTTTCTTAAAAGCCCAGGGAAAAAAAGAATTCAAGACAGGAGGTATGGTCAACAGTGTCAAATACAAAAAATCAGGTGGGTGAGATATAAACACAGAGAAGTGAACAGTGGATTTGACAACACAGAAGGAAGGGCAGAGCCTGACTAGAGAGGATGGAGAAGAGAATGTGAGGTATGGAAATTGTGATAGTGTCTGTAGAAAATTCTTTCAACAAATAGACATTATCTTGTACTTGCTGTTAGTATAGTAGAAAGGTGAGACAGTATCTAGAAACTATGTGGCATCAGGGGGTCAGGAGACCGTTTAGTATTAAAGGAACACATGATTTTATGTTGATATAACTAAAACAATAAAAGTAGAGACATGATCATGCAGGAGAGAGAAGAGAAAACTGGCAATAATTTCATATTTGAGAAGTAAGACCAGATGAAATCTAGTACTCAAGTAAAGGTGGACCTTTGGTAGGAACTAGGACAACTTATTCTTATAACAAGAAAATAGAGAATAGGGAGTAAGAAATATAGTAAAAAAGTATGACCAGATTGCTAGGCACTGACAAGTATCCATTTGAAATCTGTGATCATGAATTTGAGTTAGACTCTTTAGCACTATCTTGTTATGTTCTCAAGCAGAACAGGGGCTAGACGAAGCCTGCAAGCTTTGATTTTCTGTCAAAGTAATTTAACAGGAGAAAGAAGTAAGAGAACTAAGAATGTCTGCAAAAGAGGAATTATAGCAACGTACCATAAAATCTAGGCTGGCCAGGGAGGATTTGACAGCACAATAGGGCAACTGACAATGAGAAAAAGAAGTGGTGATGCAGCCTTATTGTTGGTGGTGAGGTTAATGATATAACATGGAAATGGACCAGCTGGTGCTGCTAGGTAAAAGCTTTGTCAGTGAAGAGATGCAAAGAAGGCAAGTATTATCGACAATTGTTGAAGTCACAAGGAATAGTGATAGAGAAATGAAAAGGGAGATGTTAAGCAGGACAATAAAGTCACAATTTAACGACATAGGAATGATAAGGGGACAAATAAATTATAAATAACAAGACCAGGTAGCAGAGGTAACATGAAAGTTTGAAACTGAAAATGAAAATAAAAGAGAATAGAAACTCAAATATTGTTTTACCATTTTTAGACTCTATTGTTTAAATTTTTCGATGAACTACATAAATACCAAATTCTCTTCCTTTTAAATTACCACCTTATAGGCATAGAAATATAGATGGCCAATAATAAATACACTTAAAAAAGGACTACAAAAGTAATCCAAATTTACCCCTGTAGAGTGTTTAGCTTGTTAAACATACATATACTGAAGAAACTCAAAATCTTCTCTACATCTTAACCTAAGAGTTGGTAATCTTTTTTTCTGTAAAGGTTAAGAAAGTGAATGTCTTAAGTTGTATAGGACATGCAGGATCTATGGCAATTACTCAACTCTACTACCGTAATGTGAAAGCAGCCATAGAGAATATAGAAATAAATTTGTGTTTGTGAAACAAAACAACTTTATAAAAACAAGTGAGGGGTTAAATCTGACCTCCCGGTCTTAGGTTAAACTCTAGTCGATTATAAACTTTAAACTCTAGTGGATTATAGAAATCAATAATACTAATGCCTTTATATCTATATCTCTAAATATATATTTAAGTGGATAGTATTTGAAATTACATTTTGATCTATGAATACTTTGCCTTACAAATATTTGAAATTCTGTAGATTAAAGAGGTCTGAGTTATGCACAGTTGCTCAGCATTCTAAAAACACAGCATGTAGACAAATCCAATATTAACATGCTTATCATCAATCTTACCTATATGTATTTCTTCAAAAGGTAAAATAAGATAAAAGATGTTTGAGGAAAAAATTGCCATCTAGTTGCTCTTAGAGGAGTTCATTTAAATAAATTTTTTAGATAAAATTGCACGTCCACCATTCATGATTTCCAAGATGAAATAAGAATGAGGTTAAGATTGGCTGCACGTGGTGGCTCTTACCTGTAATCCCAGCACTTTGGGAGGCCAACAAGGGTGAATCACGAGATCAGGAGTTCAAAACCAGCCTGGCCAAGATGGTGAAACCCCCTTCTCTACTGAAAATACAAGAAAATTAGCCAGGCTTGGTGGGAGATGCCTGTAAAGCCAGCTACTCTGGAGACTAAGGCAGAGAATTGCTTGAACACGGGAGGTGGAGGTTCCAGCGAGCCAAGGCAAGAGAGCAGGACTCCATCTCAAGAAAAAAAAAAGAATCACGTTAAGATAAAAATGGTTTAGGGTAACTTCCAGTTTCCAATCTGGCATCTAAGGGCTCCAAAATTATCACTTCAGAGAGACAAAGCAAACTAACGCAGGAACAGAAAAACAAAATACCACATGTTCTCACTTATAAATGGGAAGTAAACATCAAGTACGTGTAGACACAAAGAAACAATACACACCAGGGCCTACTTGAGAGTAGAGAATGGAGGAAGGTGAGGATCAAAAAACACCTATCAGGTACTATGCTTATTACCTGTGTGATAAAATAACCTATACACCAAATCCCCATGATATGAAATTTAACTATATAAAAACCTGCACATGAACACTTGAATCTAAAATAAAAGTTAAAAAAATGTAGAGACAGATAGGCACGTACAAAGTATCACAATATATCAGAGCGGAAGTCAGGGAGCAAAAACTGCTGCTAGAGCCAGTAGTGAGGTAAGAAAACCTAATTGTAATTAACAAAGTGTTGAATGCTTACTATGGACAAGATAAGAATCTACCCCTAGTCATACCAGATGCAAACTGCAGAAAATCAAAGATGAGAGAATATTCAAAGAAGTCAAAAAGAAAAATACACTTTACCTATAGAGAAGCAAGAATAAGATTATATCTGACTTCAGACACCATGCAAGTAAGAAAAGAGTAGAATAAAAATTAAAAACATCGAAAGAAAAAAAATGTGACCAACCTAAATTTGTTTTCTATAAAATTATCCTTCAAAGGTAAAAGAGAAATAAAGATTTTCTCAGTTAAACAAAAATTGAGGAAATTTGTTACTATTAGACCTGCCTTGAAAGAAATGTGAAAGGAAATTCTTCAGAAAGAAGAAAATGATACAGGTCAGGAAGTCATATCTACATTTTATTAGTCTGCTTATGCTGCAATAACAAAATACTTGAAACTGGTAAATTTATCAATAGTAGCAATTCATTTTTCCACAGTCTGAAGGCTGGGGAATCCAAGATGAAGGTGCTGGCAGATTCAGTGTCTAATAAGGGCTCTCTCTGCTCCAAAGATGGTGTCTTGTCGCTGTGTCCTCTAAAGGGAATACACATTGTGTCCTCATATGGTAAAAGGGGAAAAAGCAGTGGTAGCTCTCTGAAGACTCTTTCATGAGGCTTTAATTCTATTCATGAAGAGAAAACTCTTATGACTTAATCACTTCCTCAAACGCCTCACGTCTTAATACTATCTTGCTGGGGTTTTCGTTCCAACATATACATTTTGAAGGAACATATATACCTTCACATCATAGAACATGAAGTAATAGCAGCCTTGAGAACATTACTCCTTGGCTTCACCCCTCAGGAGGTGTCACAGGATTTGGAGTTTATTTTTGGAACCCATTTTCACAATTACCTGTAAATCAGTACATGGAGTGAAGTATTACCTACTCTACTGTACCTTTAAGAAGTTTAACAACAGCAATTTGATGTCAAATTTAATGGTATGAATGTTGTCACTCGTGAACTAATAATATCTTGCATGCTTAAGAATAAACATGGGCCTAGAACCATTGAATTGGGAAAAATGAAAAAACATTTTAAAAGAAGGAAAATATAAATTTGTAATTGTATTCTTCTTCACTTGTGATTCTCACTCTTCTCAACCCAATAAACCTTACTTCCATTCCTTACTTTCTCTCGTAGTCATTGTAAAGATAAGATCATCTACACAATTAAGCCAACCTTTCAAAGCTTTTTTTCCTATCTGCTTAAGAAGCAACATGTTCAGTTGTTCATTCCAATTTCCAGTGAGTTAACTGCTCTGAGGTTGACAGGGATGGGGTATGTTCATATTATGTGTTATTGCCTGTTTTTTTGTTTATTTGCACATCATACCAAAAAAATAATTTCAGGTTCAATCAAAAATTTGCTGTTTCAAACCTTTGATTGTATTCTCTGAGACTACCTGTGTTACAAGTTAATTGAGAAATGGGTTAGAATAAGTGTTAATCTCGGTTAACACCTATTTATTATACCACAAAGAGGTCTAAAAGGCCAGCAATGCACTCAAACCTTTTACTAGGGAATTGTATTCACAGATATTTCCAAGCATTTATTTCCTATGGGTGATAGGTGCCATTTTAAAAATCACATTGGTGGTTTTCATTGGTGCAAAAGGAAGTGTTATCTCTCTGCCCATTGATGAGTGGCTTAAGCGACTATCTGCCTTTTTATTTCATGAACTCAACTAGCAAACTTAGGAAACAGTCTAAGCCATCTGAGCTGGCACCTGGGCTTTGGTTTAGTTTTATTAGTAGGAAGATGTTGACTCATAACTGATTAAATTGTCATAGAAGTTTACGTATGAAGTGCAGTCATCTGGAGCACTCAATTCTGCCCTGTATTTTCCTTAACAGTGTAGGTTTCATATGTAGACATTAGCAGAAAACTGATTTATAGAGCTTAATATTATTAATAATGAGATATTCATTAGTGGCACAGGTTAATGAAATATCTCTGTAAAGAATTATCTGTAATAACTCATTACCTAGCATAAATGTAAATGCTCTTTAGTTTCAAAATGTTTGTAATATTCAGTCTCCCTACTTTGAGAGAAAAGCATTTACTAGTTGCTGTCAGTTACCAAAATGCAGTTATACCCTGTGAGTTATCATCTCTTTTCCAGTTTTTTTGTTTGTTGGTTTACAAAATATTACTTCACTTTTCATGAATCTAAAGCACCTATTTACATTATGTGGTTCACACACACAAAAAATTGGCTCAAATTTTAATCAAGTATATCCATTAAATTATCCTGATACACCTCCTCTAAATATTGAGTCTTCTAAATATTTCAAAGAAATTAACAAAGGAATGTATGTGCTGTCTCCTTGTAACTGAATGAAAATTAGGTAAAAAAGAAATGCCAATGAAGAGTACATATTATTGTAATGAGAAAAAAAAAACCATGAGGTAACAAAAAGATCATGCATAACACTAATATCTTTTGACATCTCTGGCAAGTCTAAAGTGAGTGTGTACAATGTCCTCCCTGACAAGCTCAGCCTCTGCGCTGTGTGTTGCTGAGTGCTGCCCACCCATCAGTGTGCAGAGGCACCCTGTGTGCAAGGCTACCGCATGGGCAAAGCCAGTATTTTGTGAGAAGCTTGAAGGAAGTGCTTTTATCTAAAGCTTGACAAGTTTCAGTTCCACAGAATTTGATTAAAACATCTATTAATGTCATCCTTTAAATATAATAGTGAAAAAGCACATTGCAGTGGTCCACACCTGTAATCCCAGCACTTTGGGAGGCCAAGGCAGGTGGATCAGGAGGTCAAGAGATGGAGACCTTCCTGGCCACCTTGATGAAACCCATCTCTATTAAAAATCCCTACCCTGTCTCTACTAAACTCCATCTTTATTAAAAATCTCTACCCCGTCTCTGCTAAAAATACAAAAATTAGCTGGATGTGGTGGCCTGTAGCCCCAACCACTCAGGAACCCGAGGCAAGGAGAATCACTTGATCCAGGAGGTAGAGGTTGCAGTGAGTCAAGATCGTGCCATTGCACTACAGCCTGGCTACAGAGTGACACTCCCTCTCAAAATAAATAAATAAAATAATAATAATAATAGTGAAAAGCAAACAACTCCATCCACAAGTGGGCAAAGGATATGAACAGACACTTCTCAAAAGAAGACACTTATGCAGCCAACAAATATATGAAAAAAAGCTCATCATCACTGGTATTAGAGAAATGCAAATCAAAACCACAATGAGCTACCATCTCACACCAGTCATAATGGCAATTATTAAAAAGTCAGGGCTGGGCACAGTGGCTCATGCCTGTAATCTCAGCATTTTAGAAGGCCACAGTGGGCGGATCACAAGTCAGGTGATCAAAACCATCCTGGCCAACACAGTGAAACCCCATCTCTACTAAAAATACAAAAAAATTAGCTGGGCGTCGGGGTGCGCGCCTGTAGTCCCAGTTACTCGGGAGGCTGAGGCAGGAGAATTGCTTGAACCCCTAAGGTGGAGGTTGCAGTAAGCAGAGAACTCGCCACTGCACTCCAGGCTGGGTGAAAGAGTGAGACTCCCTCTCAAAAAAAAAAAAAAAGTCAGGAAACAACAGATGCTAGTGAGGCTGTGGAGAAATAGGAATGCTTTTACACTGCTGGCAGGAGTGTAAATTACTTCAACCATTCTGGAAGACAGTGTGATAATTCCTCAAGGATTTAGAACTGGAAATGCCATTTGGCCCAGCAATCCTAAAGGATTATAAATCATTCTACTGTAAAGACACGTGCACACGTATGTTTATTGCAACACTATTTACAATAGCAAAGACTTGGAACCAACCCAAATGCCTATCAATGATAGACTGGTTAAAGAAAATGTGGCACGTATGCACCATGGAATACTATGCAGCCATAAAAATGAATGAGTTCATGTCCTTTGCAGGGACATGGATGAAGCTGGAAGCCATCATTCTCAGCAAACTGACACAAGAACAGAAAACCAACCACATGTTCTCACTCATAAGTGGTAGTTGAACAATGAGAACACATGGACACAGGGAGGGGAACATCATACAGCAGGGCCTATGCGGTGCAGGGCAAAGGAAGAGAGAGCATTAGGACAAATACTTAATGCATACGGGGCTTAAAACCCAGATGAGGGCTTGATAGGTGCAGCAAATCACCACGGCACATGCATACCTATGTAACAACCCTGCACATCCTGCACATGTATCCCAGAACTTAAAGTATAATAATAAATTTAAAAAGAAGTTGTTCAAATAGAACTCAGTTCAATGTCTCTGAAGTTCTCTCAGTCACTTCTCTGTGTGGCTTTTATTCTTCAAGTTTCACATCTGTTCAAGGCCCAGAAGAAGAGAGAACTGACTTTCTGCAGCTTACAATTTTTTTTTTTTTTGAGATGGAGTCTGGCTCTGTCATCCAGACAGGAGTGCAGTGGCATGATTTCGGCTTACCGCAACCTCCACCCCCTGGATTCAAGCGATTCTCCAGCCTCAGCCTCCTGAGTAGCCTGGATTACAGGTACCAACCACCATGCCCATCTGATTTTGTATTTTAATAATGAGGTAACAAAAGGATCATGCATAACACTGATATCTTTTTAATATTAATATAAAAACATAACACTAATATTAATATCTTTTTAATAGAGTCAGTCTTCACCATGTTGGCCAGGCTGGTCTGAAACTCCTGACCTCAGGTTATCTGCCTGCCTCGGCCTCCCAAAGTGCTGGGACTACAGGCGTGAGCCACTGTGCCTGGTCAGCTCACTCTAAAGAGTCAAAAGCACAATTCCTCAGTCACCTCTCACAACAACCATTGTGTCTTATTGGCTTGTGGCTGATCAAATGCTCATTTAAGAACATGCTTTTGGCTAAGAAAATTGGAAGAACAGACATTGTCTGAAGAAATCAGTGGGTGAAATGGGAGTAATCCGATTCAGGCAAAATCATCAATGCCTGTCATGAAGCAGGAAAAATGATCAATCTCTTCTCAAAGCACAGAGCTGCTAGAGAGAGAAGGACACATGGAAGCATTTTGGAGAAATAGCCAAACCACTGTACTTTCTAAGCACAGAGATCTAGAAAGAAGAAAATTCCTAATTTCAGTTCTACAGGTAGGTCATTTCTATCTTGTATGCATCCACTGCTAGTGTGTGTGGTATCCTGAGACTCTAGGCATTACATCTCGCCTAAGAAACTAGTCCTAACCTGTGTTTGGTTCACATGAGTCTATAATGAGCAAATACAATAAACAAAACATTTGTATTTTTAATGAATTGGTACATTAGTAATGTGTTCATGGTTAAATAAAGACAATATTAGAATACTTAATAATAAAGTGATAAATATTATGTCAATTATTAAATAACAATTTTATTAAATAATGAATCAAGAAATATTTTTAAATGCCTTGATCAATACTTTGATCAATACTTTGGTTCAACAGCTTGATCAATACTTTTGTTCTACCAGTTTTAGTAAAAGCATGTCTATCAGTTTTGAGATGGTTCACTAATACCACAAATGTCAATTTCTAAATAATTATAAACAATACAGAGAAAGAAAGCTGATTCTCAAAGGCAGCAAATAAAGTCAGGAATAAGTTCACTTTGTACAACAAATACTCACCCAACAACCATCACACATTTAGCATTTGATTATGCATGTGTTAGAGAGGCATGCCATTCCATAATACGGAATTATAAATAAAAGCCATCTGTTTCTGCTTATGTTTTAGTAAGTTTTTATAATATGAAAAAAGCTATTTTTTTCTCCAGAATAGACAACTGGTTTGTCTTAATGTAGCTGGTTCTTAAATTTGACATGCCAGTCAAGCCACGAGGGAAGAACAAAATATATAATTTGATATACCAGCAAAGTCATGGCAAGAGAATGAAATGTAGAAGCCAGTGTGTGTGTGTGTGTGTGTGTGTGTGTGTGTGTGTGTGTGGTGAGAGGTGTAATAGAAAGATAAAAATTAGAGGGAGAGAAAATTTTATTTACAAACAACAAGCACTATATAAGATTCAGCTGATTCACATTTAAAAGATATACTAATATTGATTTTTTTCCAAACAGTGTGCTTAAAACAAAACAAAATGAAAACAACAAAACTTCCCTGACATTATTTAAATAATTTAAGGTAGGCTGCCCTCTGTCCTCAGCCCACTTGTATGGGACACTCCACTACAAAGGTAAGGAACCTTAAACAACTTTTTCACCATCACTCCTCCATTTCACAAATGAAGAAACTAACCAAGTCCACGCTAGGAAGTAGAAGAAAATTCTGTATTACAACTTGAATACTAAAAGTTTATCTCCACTATGCCAGACTATTTCTCTCATGCAATTCATTCCCTGTGTCTCCACCTAGTCTGCTAATTTTCACCTACGTACAGTTACTAAGATCTTTGAGGAATTCAGTGGAAATTATTTTCAGTCAAACTTTGCCCTAATCCTGCTTTCAACTAAAATTCAGCTTACGTTCAACAAATTCCAGGATGCTATTCATGATCACTCACATACTTCTTCAAGTCTCTTGTGTCTGATCATTAAGATTCATTGTCAATAAATGTACATGGAGATGATTAATAGTATATTGGTTTATACTCATTACACATAGTTCAATAAGTAGTTAATTTAATTGTAAAAAAAAGATCCAGTGTTAAAGTAAATTACAAATAATGTGAGAATTTAACCAAGGCAAACTTCTGGAATGAGCTGTCAATTTCACTTCATTAAGGTTTTGGTGAACATTTACTTTCTGTTTTCTGATTGCGATTAACTTTCGAATTTCCATGACTCATGCTAATTTAAATATTACACTGATTATGGCAAATAAGCATAGGATCCACAAATCCCCTCTATGAAAATTGGCAGTATTAAGTAAAAATTAGTATCATCAGAAAGCATATCAACTGTGCTTTCTGATCTAGCTTTTAATTTATGACCACACATCTCAAGTGAGACTTCAGCTTCCAGATGCTCCACCCCTAAAATCCAATTTCTTTCCCAATAGCCCTGCTACTCACTGTGCTGAATGAACAATTTCACTCCCTTTCTGTCTTCTGTTTATTATTTTCTCTTAGTGAATGACGTTCATTTTTATTTCCTGGGAAAATACGAGCTCTAAGAAGAAAATAACCCAAAATTTCCTACTATCCAACTAATTGCAAATCTTCTTATTAATATGTGAGAGCTGTATCTTGTCCAACATAAGAACAATCCTTCTACTTGTAAACGGATTATACCTTCTCTTATCTTCCTGAAAGCTTAACTCCTAAAATTATTTCTTCTTTCTCTTAAATTATCAATTTTCCTCTGTATAATGACACCCATTGTGATGGAAACTGGATGAAATTGCTTCCATTTATTCAAAGTATATTCTTAATTGAGGCGGAGTTTGCAGTGAGCTGAGATCGCGCCACTGCACGTCAGCCTACACAAGAGTGAGACTCCATCTTAAAAAAAAATGTATACCCTTAACTCTTTAAACTTTTCATTTGTGTATTAGCCCGTTTTCATACTGCTATAAAGACATATGCAAGACTAGGTCACTTATAAATGAAAGATGTTTAATTGGCTCACAATTCTGCAGGCCTGGAGAAGCCTCAGAAACTTACAATCATGGTGGAAGGGGAAGAGGCATTTCTTACAGGACAGCAGGTGACAGAGAGACTGGCAAAAGAAAAGGGAAGAGCCCCTTATATTAATAAAATCATCAGCTCTTGTGAGAACTCATTATTATGAGAACAGCATGGGGGAACCACCCTCACAATTCAATTACCTCCACCTGGATTCTCCCTAGCCAGTGAGGCTTATGGGGATTACAATTCAAGACAAGATTTTGGTGGGGACACAAAGCCTAACCATATACATTTGCCACCTTATTTTTCTGCTCATTTTAATGGCAAACTTCTTTTAAAGAGGTGCCTAATCACAGTCTTCCCTTTATTATTTCCCACAAAACACTCTAATGGGAATTTTCCCACCACCAATGTGCTAAAGTCATTGTCATCAAGGCCTCTGAGAGCCTTCCTTTCTTCAAATATTGGCCTAATATCTTATTATTCTTCATCTACTCAAACCCTTAGCAATGACTGACACGGTCAAATCACTATTCAACTTTCACTGTTCTACTGGAAACTGTCATTTTCCACTTAGTCTTAGAGAATGTACTTCCTTGCTTTTCCGCTGACTCCACTAGACATTCTTCTCAATCTCATTTGCTGTCTTCCTTTTCTCCTTACCTAAATGTTGAATTGCCCTTGACCTCAGCTTTTTGCCTTTTTTCCTTTTCAACCTGCAATCATGGCTGTCACTACGATGACTACAAAATATGTACCTCTAGTTCTGGACGTTCCCCTAGAGTTCTACGTTACTTGTTCAGTTTTCCATTAGCATGCCCAATCACACCAAAATTTACATGAGCAAAAGGAGCTGTCTAAATCATAATCACTCCACTCCTTAAAAATACTTCCCTTTTCCATCTTTCCAAACTCAGTATAACCGTTTGAATGATTAGGCCAAAACATACATGATATAGTTTGGATCTGTGTCCCCACCCAAATCTCATGTTCAATTGTAATCCCCAGTGGTGGAGGTGGGGCCTGGTGGGAGGTGATTGGATGATGGGGATGGATTTCTCATGAATGACTTAGCACCATCCCCTGGGTAGTATCCATGCAATAGTCACTAAGTTCTCATGTGATCTGATCATTTAAAAGTGTGTGCCATCTTCTGTCTCACTCTCTTGTTCCTGCTCCAGCCAAGTAACACACCTGTTCCCCTTCTCCTCCCACGATGTCAGTTTCCTGAGGCCTCCCCAGAAGCCAAGCAGATGCCAGCGTCAGTTCTCCAACCATGAGCCAATTAAATCTCTTTTATTTATAAATTATCCAGTCTCATGTATTTCTTTACAGCAATGCAAGAACAGGCTAATGCAATACACTTTATCCTTTATTCTTTGCTTTCCAGTAAACCTACATTCAATCTATCAGAAAATCCTACTTCCAAATTACACTTTCAATATGTGCACTTTATCACTTTTTTTTTTTGAGACAGAGTTTCACTCTTGTTGCCCAAACTGGAGTGTGATGGTGCGATCTCGGCTCATCACAATCTCTGCCTCCCAAGTTCAAGCAGTTCTCCTGCCTCAGCCTCCTGAGTAGCTGGAATTACAGGCATGCATCACCATACCTAGCTAATTTTGTATTTCTAGCAGAGACGGGGTTTCTCCATGTTGGTCAGGCTGATCTCAAACTCCTGATCTCAGGTGATCTGCCCGCCTTGGCCTCCCAAAGCTCTGGGATTACAGACGTGTGCCACTGCCTCCAGCCTACTCTATCACATGTTACTGGTAATACCTTCCAAACAGGTCTCCATGCTTTCTTGTCACCTTCATAAGCAAATTTTTCATGTAGCATTCAGAAAATGTTTTCAAAAATGCAGAAGACGTTCTCTTGCTCAAATCCACCACTGGCTGTTAATAATACTTAGAGTAAAATCCAGCTTCTTACATCCATCACATTCTGGCCTCTGCCTACCTCTCCAGTCTCAATTTCTCTTCTCCTTGTCTCCTCCAATCCAAATGTCACATTTTTTTTGTTGTTCATCTTCAAATTTTCTATATACCATCGCTCTAGCAATCTCACCTTTAGCAATTATTTGAAATTAAAAAAAAAAGATAATAATGTTGGATTTAATTACAGATATTCAACTTAGGGCTGTTTATGATAATATGAAATATTTAGATGGCATGAACAATATGAAATGTGTTTAATAGAGTATCATACATGGAGTAAATGAAATAATAGATTCAAGAGTAAATGTACTGATGTGATAATATATAACATATACTAGTAAATGAAAAAACTTTATAAAAGCTTCCATAGTATAATTCTGAATTTATTATAAATATAAAAAATCAAACATGTAAAAAATGGAATATATACATTAATATGTTAACAGTAATAATTTAAGTATTGGAGAAAAGTTAATTTTAATCTTCTTTGAGCTTATTTGTTTAAGTATGTTATATAATAATGTGTATCACTTGGGAAATACAGAAAATGTATATCTATAAAATACTGAGGATCATATTTACAAGAAGATTTTGAAAACACAGCCAGTTGATTAAGCCCTCGTCTCCCTTTACTGTAAAATGCAGGGAACTACCTCTTTAAATAAATACCAGGACTTAGAGAGGACAGAGTTTGATGCTTTGGGTTATAGCGAAGGTTTTGATGGAGAGGACTAGTGTGAGAGTCCATCCACTAGGGGGGGAGCCTAACAAAAGTAATTAAAAAGAACTTGATATTAAGAAGATCTGTCTTTGTTGATATCTGGGGACTCCATGAAAGAAGGAAACTGTTGACCATTCGGAGTCCCCAGAGTCCCAGAAAGCAAGAGTGAGTAAAAAGATGGTGTCTTTTGGGACTCCCAGAAATTAAGAACGAGGCCGTAGTAAACCAGAGTGTCTTTCTTCAAGAACTTCAAAACAGAAGTAAAACCTGCTTTTAGGCCTCAAGTGCAGGGACAGAAATGGGAAGCCCATTTGCATCACATCCCCACAGGACCTCTGCTATTTAGAACGCTACCTTGCCTCAGCACACAGGAGCTGACAACAGAGAAGCAGAGCACCAATCTGAATTCACAAGAACTTACCACCAATCAGATCAAAGGAACAGAACAACAGAACTTAGATTTTGAAAAAGGAGTAAAGGGAATTAAAATAAATTACTCAACTTTCAAGTACAATATCAAAAGAGAGAAAGAGACAAATTTTAAAAAGACACTGAAACAAAAAGAACTTCGAACTGCATTGATAGTTAGTTTTCTACTGCTGTGTAACAACAGCAAGACTGCTGTTTATAAAGCCTATGTTTGTCTTCTACAGTTCCATGGATTGGGAATACAGGTTAGGAGTACTGGGTCCTAAATTCAGGGTCTGCAAGGCTGCAATGAAGGTTATCAGTCACGCCGCATTCCCATCTGGACAGGCAACCATTTCCAAGAACGTTCAGGTTGTTGGCAAAATTCACTTCCTCCCAGGTATGGAATTTAGGGCCCCAGCTTCTTGCTGGCTATTGGCTGAGAGCTGCTTCAGTTGCCATGGGACCTCTCTGATGTGGCCTTTTTCTTCCACAGCGCCAGGAGGAGTAACATCCATCACCACTGTCACATATTCTATTGATTAGAAATAAATCCCAGCCCTGCCCACATTCAAAGGAGGAGATTTTGTGGGAAGTGAACACCAAACAGGAGAAACTGCTAGACATCGCCTTAGTGTCATAAATATATGAATTATCTAATAAATTATTAAATATAGCATATATTCTTCAAGGACATAAATCTTAAATTTGTTACCTGAGAATGTTTTAAAAATGGGCTTCCACAAACCAATCATCTACTTTCCTTGTTTCTATCATGTTTATATGTTAGTATTACACAAGAAGCCGATTTATTATTATGGCTCTTTTTGAAATTTTTACTTTATGTCAGAACTTTCATTTTGACTGAACCCTTTACATTTGGCTTGATGATGATTTAGTAATTTAAATCAGCCAAAATGCTGTTTTGCAGTTTTTAAAGGAATAATCTCCATCTTCATTGCATTACAAATGTATCAAAACAATGAGAAATATGTTAATATTCACAATATGAAATATACAAATTTAAGAATGATTTTGGTGACATTATTGTATATACAAAATAACCAATAGCCAGAAGACAAAACTAAACACTCAAGTTGTTACAGGTACTTTGAGAACAATTACATATTCTCTTTGGGTCTTCTTTTGCTATGTAAGAACTGCTAGTTGATTAAGTGAAATCCTTAAAAAGCTTTGGATCCTCAGCGTTTTGCTGGATGGCACTTGGAATTCCTGATGTGCTCAGTTTGTTTTCTACAGCTTGCCACTGATGTCTCATGTCAGAATTCTTCAGTTACTTCTTTTGTTCTTGTGTTTGTTTTGATTTAGTTTGATTTGGTTTGGGTTTTATTTGGCTCAAAGTATTATACTGCAGATCTCTTTTCTGTTGGATTGTCCACTTCTCTGCAGTATACAAAGTAGATATTCATCATCTTCAAAATTTTAGTGATTTTTTTTCAGTGACTAATTTGTCACTCACTGACCTAACCAATGAATACCTAAATATGATGCTAAATTGCTGCTCTTTTTGAAATATTCCATTTAGAAAAATAATACATTTCATTTCATTCCAGCAGTTAAAAATATAAACATTCACATTTAATTTTCATAGGGCATTTTTCCACATCATTCCAATAAAACATATATAATGGATGTAGTTTTCCCCATGAAAGAAAAAACAAATGGTCTGCTCTCTGGCAGTGTCTTTTTTTCCATCAGATCAAGGAAGTAACGCAGTGTAACAAAATCACAACACCCACACATGAGGAAAATCATCTAAGCTTCCCTGGGAGACAACGTTTCATACGTATTGCCACTCATGTCCTGTGTAACTACTGGGAGAGAATTTTTGGAAGCTTGGGCCTAACTTCTTGAAACTTCCATGCACCTTTTTTCTCTGCTGATTTTTCTTGACATCTTTCTGCTATAATAAATTAGAACTGTGAATACAACAGAAAAAAAACCCAAATAATTCAATTCTATTATATAGGCATCTATTAAATAAATAAGGCAGCTATAACGTAAAATGAGATGCTCACTTTGGAAATACTATACTATTAAAAATTTCACTTTTATCGTAGGGTTTCTTTTGAGACTTATTTTTAAATAAAAACAATTTTAGGTTAAGAGCAAAGTTGAGAGGAAGGTGCAGGGATATTCCATAACTTCCTACCCTCATGGATGCATAGCCTGCCCCATTATCAATATCACTACAAAGGTGGTACATTTGTTCTAATTGATGAACCGAAAAGACTACAGTTTACATTACGGTTACCCTTGGTGTTGTACAATTTCTGGATTTGGGCAAATGTGTAATGACATGTAGTTATCATATAGAATAGTTTCGCTGCCTTTAAAGTTCTCCGTGCTCTACCTACCCATCTGTCTATTCTAATCACTGGCAACTGCTAATCTTTTTATGTCTCCATTGTTTTGCCTTTTTCAGAATATAACGTAGTTTGAATCACACAGTAGGCAGCCTTCTCAGATCGGCTTCTTCCACTTAATAATATGCTTTTGAGATTTCTTCATGGCTTAAGAGCTTATTTTCTTTTAGTGTTAAATATTATTCCATTGTCTGGATGTATCTGTTTGTTCATTTACCTATTGAGGGTCATCTTGGGGCCTTCAAAGTTCATCAATTATGAATAAAACTGTTACAAATATCCATGTGCAGGTTTTTGTGTGGACGTAAGTTTTAAACTCCTTTGGGAAAATACCAAGGAGCATGATTGCTAGACCAGATAGTGAGAGTATGTTTAGTTTTGTAAGAAATCATCAAACCATCTCCTAAAGTGGCTGTAGGAGTGCTTTGCATTCCTTCCAGCCATAAATAAGGATTTCTGCTGCTCCACATTCTCACCAACCCTTGGTGTTGCCATTGTTATAAATTTGGGCCATTTTAATAGGTGTGTAGTGGTATCTCACTGTTGCTCTAATTTTCATTTACCAAATGGCATCTGGATGATGTGGGCACCTTTTCTCTCCCTATTTGCCACCTATTTATCTTCTTTGGTGTGGCTTCTGTTAAGTTCTTTGGCCTACTTTTAGTTGTTTTATTATTGCTATGTTTTAAAAGTTTTTTGTATAGTTTGGATAATCGTTCTTTCTCAAATATGTTTTCTGCATATGTTTTCTTTCAGTCTGTGGCTTGCCTTTTCACTATCTTGACAGTATGTTTTGCAGAGTAAAAATATTTAATTTTAATGAAATCCAGCTTATCGATTATTTAACGGATTGTGCCTTTGGTGCCATAACTAAAAAGCCATCATCAAACCCAAGGTAATCTAGATCTTCTCCTATGTTGTCGTTTAGGAGTTTTATAGTGTTGTGTTTTACATTTAGGTATGTTATCCATTTTGAATTAATTTTTGTGAAAATTGTAAGGTCTGTGTCTAGATTCCTTTTTTGGCATGTGAATGTCCAGTTTTTCCAGCACCATTTGGGAAAAACATGATCTTTGTTCTATTATCTTGCCTTTGCTTCTTTGTCAAAGATCAGTATCTGGGTCTATTTCTGGGCTCTCTATCTTGTTCCATTAATTCATTGTCTGTTTGTTCACCAATACAATATTGTCTTGATTATTATAGATTTATAGTAAGTCTCAAAGTTGGGTAATACTTGTCCTCCCATTTGTCGTTCTTCTAAAGGGTCTTCAACTCTGGGTCTCTGTCTCTCCATGTAAGTTTTACAACCATTTTGTCAATACTCACAAACTAATTTTCTGAGGTTTTTTGGGGGATTGCATTTAATTTACAGATTGAGAAGAACTGACAATATTGAGTCTCCCTATTCATTAACAGGAAATATATCTCCATTTTGTTAGTTCTTCTTTGATTTATTTTATCAGAGTTTTGGAAGTTTCCCTCTATAGATTTTGTACATGTTTCATTAGATTTATACCTAAGTATTTAATTTGAGGGGAAGTGTTAATATAAGTGGTATTTTTTTAAATTACAAATTCCACTTGTTCATTGATGGAATATAGGAAAGTTGTTATCTCCTATTTACTAAATGTGCCTCCTCCAAATTTGCTGTAAGTGCTTATTACTACAAGGAGTATTTTTGTAGATTCTTCCCATTTTTCTGCACAAATGTTCAAGTCATCTGCAAATGAAAACAGTTTTATTTCTTTCTTACCAATCTATCATTTATTTCCTTTTCTTATCTCATTTCAGTAGCTAGGACTTCCAATACAATGTTGAAAACCAGTGGTGAGAGAGGACTTGTTTCTGATCTTAGTGAGAAGGTTTCTAATTTCTCACAATAAGCATGATTTCCTGTAGATGTTCGTTATCAAGTTGAATAAGTTCGCCTCTATTGCTAATTTACTGAGAGTCTGTATCATGAATGACAGTTAGATTTTTGTCAAATTATTTTTCTGCCTCTATTGTTGAGGTCATGTGATTTTTCTTCTTAAGCCATTGATGTGATGTGATAAATTACATTAGTTGATATCTGAATGTTGAAAGAGCTTGCATGCTTCAAATAAATCCCATTTTATCATAGTGTATACTTCTTTTAATAAGTTGTGGAATTCAATTTTCTAATAGTGGGTTTTTGTACCTATATTCATGAGCAATATTGGTCCATAGTTTTTCTTTCTTGCAATACGTTTGTCTGATTTTGGTATTAGGGTGCACACGGATATTTGTAACAGTTTTATTCATAATTGATGAATTTTGAAGCCCCCAGGATGACCCTCAATAGGTAAATAAATAAACAGATACATCCAGATAATAGAATTAGTTAGAAAGTATTTCCACTGCTTCCATCGCAAATAAAAAGATTGTAGAGAATTAAATATAATTTCTTTCTTAAATTGTTTGGTAGAATTCACCAGTGAAATCATTTGGGCCAGATGCATCCTGTTTTGGCATATTAATTATTGATTCAATTTATTTAATAGATACAGGCCTATTCTGAGTGTCTATTTCTTCTTGTGTAAGCTTTATCAGATTGTGTCTTTCAAGGAATTTGTCCATTTCATCTATGTTATCAGATTTGGGAGCATAGAGTTATTCATAGTATTCCTTCATTGTCTTTTCAAGGTCCATTAATGTCCACTTAATGTCCTGATGTCTCCTTGATTATTTCTGACATTAGTACTTTATGTTCTCTCCCCTGTTTTCTTAGCTTAGCTAGAGGCTTGTCAATTTTATTAATCTTTGTGAAGAGGCAGCTTTTTGTTTCATTGTTTATTTTTATTAATTTCTTGTTTTCAATTTTACTGATTTCTGCTATTTCACTATTTCTTTTATTCTGCCAATTTTGGATGTAATTTGTTCTCCCTTTTCTAATTTGCTAAGGTGGAAACTTAGATGATTGATTGGGAATACAACAATCATCTTGGCGGGGTTGGGTTGTATTTTTCTGCTAACACTCAAGTGTTTCACTTCATTTTTTTTCTTGCTTATATTGTTTCTGAGGAAAAGTCAGATATAGCTATGATATTTTGCTTCTCTATAAGTAACATGTGTTGTTTTCTGGCTTTTTTCAGGATTTATTATTTATGTTTGACTTTCTTTGCTTTGAAAATGAAACACCTAAGTGTAGGGATATTTTGACATTTATCCTGTATTATGTTCTCTGAATTTCCTGACTCTTTGGTTTGGTGGTTGACATTAATTTAGGGGAATCCTCAGTCATCACTGTTTCAAGTATTTATTCTGTTCATTTTTTCTTTCTTTCCCTTCTGGTATTCTCATTACATGTATGTTTCACCTTTTGTTCTTGTTTCACAGCCCTTGAACATTTTGTTCTTTTTTTTATTCTTTGTTTTCTTTGTTTTTCAGTTTTGGGGTTTCTATTGATATATGCTCCAGGTCATGACATTTTTTCTCGCAGTGCACAGTCTACCAAAAAGCCCGTCAAAGGTATTCTTCATTTCTCTTAAAGTGTTTTGATCTTTAGCATCTGTTGTTTCTTTCTTTGAATTTCTATGATTCTGTTTGAATTTCCCATCTGTTCTTGTATATTGCCTACTTAGGCATCAGAGCCCTTGGCATATTAATCATAGTTGTTTTAAATTCCTTGTCTGATAATTTCAATGTCCCTGCCATGTCTGGTTCTGGTGCTTGAGCTGTCTCTTTAAAATGTGTGTATATATATATTTTGCCTTTTAGTATACCTTGCACTTTTTTACTGATAGTCAGATAAGATGTACTGTATAAGTGGAACTTCTGTGAATAGGCCGTTAGTAATGTGGTGGTACGGTGTTGGGAGGGGAAGAATCCTGTACTCTTACAATTAGGTCCCTGTCTTTTAGTAAGTCTCTGCTTCCACGCTGTGACTTCCACAAATGCTTCTCCATTTTTTCTTCTTCTTCTTTTTTTATTCTGCATGCAAGGCTGAAGTAGGCTGGACCTGGGTATTTCCCTTTTCTCTGGTAAGTTATTCTCTGACATAATTCCAGTTAGTTTGGCTCCGGTTAACTGTATTAGTCAGAGTTCTCTAGAGGGACAGAACTAATAGGATAGACGTATATGTGAAGGGGAGTTTATCAAGGAGTATTGTCTCACACCATCACAAGGTAAAGTCCCACAATAGGCCATCTGCAAGCTGAGGAGCAATGAAACCAGTCTGAGTCCCAAAACCTCAAAAGCAGGGAAGCTGACAGGGCAGCCTTAAGTCTGTGGCCAAAGGCTTACGTGCCCCTGGCAAATCACTCATGTAGATCCAAGAGTCTAAAATCTGAAGAACCCGGAGTCTGATGTTCTAGGGCAGGAGGCATCCAGCAAAGGAGGAAGATGAAGGTCAGGAAACTCAGCATGTCTACTCCTTCCAACTCCTTCTGCCTAATTTATTCTAACCAGGCTGGCACTGATTAGATGCTGCCCACCCAGATTGAGGGTGGGTCTGCCTTTCCCAGTCCACTGACTCAAACGTTAATCTCCTTTGGCAACACCCTCACAGACACACCCAGGAACAATACTTTGTATCCTTCAGTTCAATCAAGTTGACAATATTAACCATCACAAGTCCACCCCTTATCAACTTGAACCCATACACATCTCCAGAAATCACACATAATCTTCAAATAAAGACAATAGTAAGGTCATAATTATACTGAACATAATATGGCTACTCTTCGTACAACCAGAAACACACTAATCCTTTACGTAAATGCTATTACACACAGCTAATACTTAAATGCTGATACGAAGTCAATAAACGTTACGCCACATGATAAAGAAAAAAGAAATGAAATAAAATGAACATATTGTCTTACTACGAGTGTATAATGCACAATCATGTTCTTAACAAAATAAGGAGGAAATACTCGTGACAATTACAGCCCTTGTTTCTGCAACCGGTCACGTGGTTATAGCTGGTATTGATGACTACCTTCTACTACTCATTCTGTATTCCCTTTGCTTACCAAGCACCTCAGCAGGTCATGGATTTTTACCTGGTGAAGTGAACAAAACCTTCATTCCTAAAGAGTCTGGGCCATTAGTAGTCCTGTCTGGATTGGGTTGTAGTTTCTTATTGACGTTAATCACAGTGCATGGTAATACTAAGGGATGCCCTAAGGGATTGCCTGTATTCTGCACATGCTTCCTCACCTCCATTGTGAAGTAGTAGACTGACTTCATCTTGATAGTCCAGGTCAATCACCCCAGCCAACACTGTAACTCCCTTCTTAGCCTGTTGACTTAGAGGTAGGAGGAGCCCAATGTGGGCAGGTGGCACTCTTAACTTTCAGTTTAACGGAATAGTTGTTTTGTCTCCTGGTGGCAGCATTCCTCCCACTGAAACTAAGACTTCTTGGCCAGTAGAACATAATGTCTTGGGAACAGGAAGCAAAATTTTGCTGGGGGTTCCCTATGGGTGATGGTGAGTCATGCCACTTCCAATTCTACCCTTTGATTCCCGGAACCATGAATCCTGTCTATAAGAGAGACAGTACCATACATTGGACAAGACTCAGGGCACACACAGCCTTCTGGAGAACTTATTTCTCAAGTTAAGAGGGAAAAACTTGTTAAGAACAGAATGCCCCAGCGTATTTCAAAATGGGTCATTTTCCTTTCCTCCTGCTGGAAGTATGAGGGGATTTTTCTGGTTTTACCGTGAGAACATTGTGGAGCTCCTGAAGGTAAAACGGACAAAAGCATGGTGGAACCCTGGACATTTTCATTCTTAGATTTGTCCAAACCTGGACTCCAGCAATTCTCAACTACATTTCAGGTTCTCTTATTCCAACACGAGTTTCTATGGAGGTTTCTACTCTACCATATTGTAATTATTGTTCTCTACCTGTCTATCTCTCCAATTCTGGTAGCAATAATTTGCCTTGTGACCTCACTTCCCTTATGAATCTCAAAGAGTTGATTTTTTATGTAATCTGACCAATTCCTTTTTTCTAAGATTTTTAATTAGACGTAAGTAAATTACTTTTCTTCTTTCTTTTTTTTTTTTTTTTGAGACAGAGTCTTGGTCTGTCACCAGGCACCAGGCTGGAGTACAGTGGCACGATCTCAGCTCACTGCAACCTCCGCCTCCCGGGTTCAAACAATTCTCCTGCCTCAGCCTCCCCAGTAGCTGGGACTACAGGCACACACCACCATGCCCAGCTAATTTTTGTATTTTAGTAGAGATGGGCTTTCACTACGTAGGCCAGGATGGTCTTGATCTCTTGACCTTGTGATCCACCCGCCTTGGCCTCCCAAAGTGCTGGGATTACAGGCTTGAGCCACCGCCCATAAATGACTTTTCTAAATCTTCATCCTCATCGACTATAACAAAAACATACTTCTTAAAAGATTCAGGAAAATAAGCATTTTATACACTTTCCTTATTCCTATACAGATAACAAATTTCAGGCACCTTAAGCTACTTACAGGTTGAACCCATCTTCAATACCCTTATTTTGTAAACTGCAGATTAAATGTTTTATAATTTAAAATCACAGTGTTTTAAACTTTTTTATTTAGTCAGTTTGTAACTTGGTCAACACATATTTGCGAAGTGCCTGCTAAGAAAATAGGTGCTGTGTTAGACTGAGAATGGAGGAAGATAAAAGGTGTTTTGTTATTATAAACACTACAGTATTTTGTAGCAGACAGGTGTGGAAAAAAAAATTACACCATAATAAACTTGTTATATTTGTATAAGTTGCAAAGGGCTTAAGGCTCCATCTGTCCGTTTCAGTTGAATATATGAACAGAATTCAGATAGGAAAGATTTATGGTTGTCCAGGGTGGACTTTAGCTAATCTTTAGATATTATAATATCTAATTAATGATTATGCAACTTTACTACAAAAAGTAGAAATTGTAGGATATCAGCTGATGTGTTTACAAAATATCTTTCTTTTCTTTCTACTTTTTACTAAGCTAGTAATAGCAAAAGATGAAACATTATTGTAACTAATAGAAGAAAATTATTTCATTTCTGTCATTCATGTGACACATTTTATATTTGCAGCAAAATAAACATAATATATGCCAGAGTGCAAAGTTCTGTAATGAAATTGAAGGTGGAGAGGAAAACGCACAGGCAATCTCTACCAGGAAGAGAGATAGAAAAATATCAGCACCTGCCGGAGCAGAAATGCCCTTAGGAAAAATGTGGCAACTGAAATAAATTGTAAACTAACCTAGCACAGGGATTAATAAAGCCCTTGGAATTAAGTTTCTATCCAATTTAATTTTTGTAATGCTGCCTTTATAGCAAACTTTAAGATTCAGACTTCAAGTAACTAATATAAAAATTTTTAAGCAAAGTATTTTGCAAGAGTTGGCTGATTTTATTTGTTTTATGCTACATAATATGTCTCTATTATTAAATTTTAAATAATACACTCCTATTCTTCTATATTCCTATTCTTTTATCTTCTCACCAAAAAGGTTGTTAAATTTCATTCCATTTTCCCATCAAAGAAAACCTGCTGTTTTATGCTATTATTATTTTTCAATGATCTTTATTCTTCTTGCTTTAATATGCGCTTTATTTTTATTCCATATAACCATTTATTCCCCTGAAATTACTGAAAAAATAACTACTTCATTTGGATAGAGATTGAATAAATAATAATGACTTAAAACGTATATTGGTGATTAAATTTATTGCTTACATATACTAAGTATTTCTAACTCTACTTCTTTCAGGTGGTTCATAACATATTGAAAATTTTTTAACCTGTTATGTCCCTTAAGACTTCACAACAAAAGCTACTATTTATTTACTACTGTAAGTTTGCTAAATTCCTCTAAATTATAGGTTACTTAATTTACTGAATACTTCATAGGCATTACCAATTTAATTCTTATATCGATCTTATAGGATATATAATTTATGACCATAGTTTAAAAATAAAAATAAGACTTTGAGAAGTTTACTAATTGTCCAAATAACACAACTCAGTAGAAAGTCAGAATTTAAACACATCTTCCAAGTATATGCTATTCTTTATCATCTATTTTATCTCCACAAGGGAAAAGATATGCTCCTAATTCAAAAGATGATGTCTCTCAGATGAAATAGAGGAATCTGAGATGATCTCAGGTAGAAAGTAGCCAAACTGCAAACAGAAATGAAAGAAAAACAAGAAAGATCAGAAATCGGGAACTGTGTGAATGGAAAACCAGATGTTTCAGAAGCCTACGGAACAGGAAGGAGGCCCAGACCTAGCTCTTCAGATGGCCTCCAGCTGTGTGTCATTCAATTGAGAGATATGCCTGAGTTCAGCATGGAAGTGAAGAAACTAAGCAGTGGCACAAACTAATTTCGGAAGAGAACTTTGATTTTGGCTACTGGCAGATGGAATTGGGTGGAGGCAACAGATCAAAAGTTTACCGTCTAGGTCAGGGCCTCTAGAAGCTGGAGCCTGAGGCCAGGATTCAAGTGTTGATACTTTATTTGGAAAGTTCAAGCCCAGGGCTGTGAATGCAATGAAAAATAAAAATGAAGCACACAGAGATGAAGGCTTCAGGATGAGCCTGGAAGACGTGAGGAATTTCTCAGGCAGGGCTGTAATCAATCCTATCTCAGAGTAGTTTACAAAAGGGACAAAGAAAGAGGGTGTATCTGCTTCGCTCCTCCCATGCCCATTTCTTATTAGTGGAGAGTTTCTCGTGGTGGGTCATTCCAGGTTGTGTCCCCCAGTCCCTTGTTGCTATGCGGAAAGCATGCCCCATACCAAAATGGTGATTTTAATAACCATACCAAAATGGTGATTAAATTTCATTCCCTTCTCCCATCAAAGAAACCTGATGTGGCTTCTCAGCCAAGCCAAGGAAGGGGAGGGTGACTCAGTCTGAGGTGTGGCATGCAGTCATGTGAGCCACGGGGCCTGGGCCTTCACGAGGACTCCAGCTGGCTCAGGAAGCTCGGCAAGGGTGGTGGCAACATTGCCTGGGCTGCGCGTGGTGTCGCTATGAAGGAAACAATAGCTGAATCTGAAACACGTCTGTGGTGCATTACCTATGAAACTACAAGCCTGGACTGAAAATGTCTGTGAGTTTTCCAGCCTGAAACTGATGTTTATGTTCTCAAACTTAACCAGTCTATTAATTCTGTATGTCTGCCTTAACAAATGACCACAGACTGACTGGCTTAAAAAATATAAATTTATTTTCTCACATTTCTGGAGACCAGAAGTACAAAATCAAGGTGTTGGCAAGTCCGTGCTATCTCTTAAGGCTCTAGGAGAGAAACTGCCATGTGTACTGAGACTTCTGGTAGCTCCAGGCATTACTTAACTTGTGACTGTTTCACTCCACTTTCTACCCCCAACTTCACCACTTTCTCCTGGTTCTCAGGTCTCTTCCTTCTCTTTCTCTGAAAAGGACAGTCATCATTGCAGTTAGGGCCCATTCAGACAATCCAGGATGATCTCATCTTGAGAGCCCTAATTATATATGCAAAATCCTTTTTCAGATAAGGTAACATTCAGGATTCCAGGAATTAGGACATAAAGCTATTTTGGGAAGACACTATTCAATCCACTACAGGAATAGGTTGTTAAATCCATCAGTCTTCGAAAAGTGAATAGTCTCCAACATTCACTGCAAATGTGGCCTGAGGTACAAAGGTCAATGAATAATCTTCCAGAGGGCTGAGTTAGAGGCCCCAGAGAACAAGACAAGGGAATTTTTCCATGTTTCAGCACTAAGGCAAGATAGATAGGCTAACCCTGAAAAGATGCCATAGCTGGGGAAAAGAATATTTGCAATCCTGACCAGTAGGATTTACTAGTTGCTATAAAGTAACGTCATCCTGGTATTTTCCACCTTTCTTGCTCTTAGTGGGGGTTACTGAAACTGACCCAAAAGTCCCATAGATAGTTTTTTGGATAAATAGAAATTGACCCTCTGGTCTTAAAGCTTGAAACTTAAATTTGTTTCATCTGAGTTCCTTCCTCAGGAAGCCACCTTCAGGTCTCAAAAAAGGTATTAAAGAACTGAAACTCACCAAATCACCACATCCAGACAGTATAATATGCCAAACCCTTCATTCATGCTTGTTGCCTCCCTATTCCTCCCTAGTTCCTGTTTTCTTCCATATTGTTACATTTCTTCCCTGTTACGGAAAGTCTGTCAGGGAGATGGATTTGAGTCTGAGCTCCCCTCTCCTCTGCTGCAGCACCAGATTAAAGCCTTCTTCCTTGGTAATGCTTGTCTCAGTCATTGGCTTTCTCTGTGGTGAGCAGCAGGGCCTAGGCCAAAGCCCTGGTGTTTTGGTAACATGATATCATGAATAAATTGGGGGTGCTTCACCACTGGAGGTATCCAACTGTGTGCAAGCAGGGGAAGGTTAAAGGGAAGCAGGCAGTTTTTCTTTATATTTTTAAGAGGCACAGTCTCACTCTGTCATAATTTGCCTTTAATTTAAATGTTATATCATAGAAAGTTACCTCCCAATCTCATGGAAAATACTGCACATCACACACAAATCCTAGGTTTGGTGGTTCCATTCCAATTGTCTTGATTGAGTAAGGGATGACTGTAATCTATTGCATGAAGAAAGGTAAATGTGGCCACCCTGGCAGAAACCACTAGTAGTTCACACACACACACAGACAAAGTATTTTTTCTTTCCGAAGAGCAGAATTGTACCTTGTGATTAAGATATAGACTACACGGAGACTGCATTTATCAGTCCCTTTACTGCTAGATGTGGCCACGTGACTGTTCAAAACCAATGGATAGTGAGTGACTGTAGCACAGGTGTGTCCTGGAAAGTCTTTAACATGTACCTTGCCACGCCGCTTCCCCCTTCTTGCTGGCTAGAGTAACCAGAAAGACCTTGAAAGCTCCGTTTTCCAGAGAGAAGAGCCATTGTCGGCAGAAGTCTCTGAATGATTTTTCAGGACAAAGTCACTACGGAGCTGCTCAGTGAAGTATTGGACACACCATGAATTCTTATATATGTGAAAAATAAAGTACTTCGTCCTTTGCCGTGTTATTTTGAAGTCTCTTATAGAAGCTAAGCCTTTTATTTTAGAAGAATTTCAGATAATTCACTTCAATTAAAATAATTACTTAGGAATTATTATTGTTAGAGAATGCACTAGGTATTGCGGGGAAGAGAAAAAACACAGGCAGGTAGAGAGAATCAACGTTTTAAGGAGCTTTAGGTTATTGGAGGTATCTGAAGAAATAACAGAATGAAATACCAGACAAATAACTAGAATATGAACTCTCGTGTGATGAGTTCTAGAGCATATAGTAGGAAGAGCCAAATGTGCATGGGGAAATCAGAAAAGACATGGCAGGAAAATCTAACACTTGGACTGGAGATTTGCCTCAGATAAGAGGTGGTCAGTTATAAATCCAGATAAGACAGAAGAGCAACCAAGTAGTTTCACACACTATAGTAAGAAGAGTCATTGTGTGTATATTCTGTGATGAGCACATAGCATGTTTAAAATATTAGCTACATCCTGTGAGGAATATAAAAAAATAGTGACTGCTTCTCCTCTCAATGGACTTGCAAGTTAGCAAGGAACATGAGGCAACCACAGAATTAATATTACATACAGAATTTGATGAGTGCTACACGGGACATAGAAACAAAAACCTGTTAAAAAGGAAAAGCTTAAAATTCTTAGGGGTTAATTTTGTGGAAATTCTTAGATGTGGCCACAGTAAGCAACAATATTGTTTTCATTTGTAAAATTTAAGAGATATATAACAGAACCCACAATGTTATTGTTTTTAGTGTTAAATGAGCTAAGACTGCAGAATGTGTGAGTGCCTTGAACACGGTAAACACGCTGATGTGGAGATTGTTATGGTTTTCATTGTTTTGTTGCTGCGTTTTGCTTTGGGTCTTGGAGATTGTGTAGAGTTTGGATAAGCAGACATCGTATCAGTTTTGGTAGAAAGACTAGCTTGCACAAACTGTAGAATCAGGAATAGCCAGGGACCATTCCGAGCTTAAGGGACAGTTGGATTTCACTGTGACATGATGTAGACAGGGTAGCAGATGGCCTCCCTTCACTGCCATGCTAACGGGTTTGGATGTCATTTGTTTGGTGGGGACAGACTATGCACTGAATGCATTTGAGCAAGGAAGCTACAAGTTAAAAGTTAACATAAGTTCTTTGGCCAGATTAAAATTCAGAGAACCTGGAAGCAGAGTGACTCAGATAGAAGGCTATTTTCGTCATCTAGTGAGAGATAATTAAAGTATAGAGAGAGAACCACAGATGTGGGGAAGAAAATGAAGGGAAGAGTTTGAGAAACATCACAAAGATGGAATTTAGAGAACGTAGCAATTGATTACACGTGAGAACTGAAGGTAAAGTGAGAAAGAGAAAATTAAAAGGTCTCAGTTTTGTAAGTGATCAGGATCATGAAGGTGATAATTTCAAGAAAGGAGTAAACAAAAATCACTGATTTGTTTCGGACATATTATTTGATGCAATGGTGGCACATGTTGGTAGGATTCTGACTTAGCAGTTGGAAATTTCTGATTGGCAGTTGCAGTGAGAGCTGGGTAACATGCAAGCTGTGCTCTTAGTGGAGAGTGCTGAAGCAAAGAATATAAAGTAAGGTTGTTTTGATACTCTGGCCTGGAGATTACTCTGCTCTTTATTTCGAAGGGGGCATTCAATAAATATGCGTGTCAACACAGCTGCAGAATTTGGCATTACCTCTGTCTCTTCATATTTATACCAGCAAAGTGTAGACCTCGTTAACAGCCCTGTTATTCTGCATCTGTGCCCTTGTAGCTCAGGATGTCAGACGACGCTGCTAATGAGCTTGAGAGTACATGTGTAATTCTTTTAGAAGATGAATACAAATGTTAGCTTGGCCTTCATCCCCTCAAAGGTATACTGTTTGCCACAAGGCAGAGAAAAATATGAGATTTAGAATAGATTAGTAAAACTCTACCTCATTGTGATTAAATTAAAAAAAAAAACCTGAAGAACCTACTTTCTTGTTTTCAGAAGACTCATTAGGTTCGTTACTTCAGTTGATTACTTTATCTCTCATATCTGTCTTGGTGATGGAAGTTTATTTGAAAGTTTGTTTCCTCCAATTTTACAACAGTTTCCAACATGTGTTCATGTTCTAAAGAGCTTCTGTTCTTTTCTTCCAAACAACTCAGTATTCTTCATTAAATATCCTAGTATCATCAGTATCTCCTGCTCTCCAACTGTTTACACACATGCACAGACACATGTTATTGAATAAATCATAATTTGGGATAATTCATAATCCTCCCAGAGTTTATAATAACTCATCTAATACTGAAAATAAAATTTAAAAATGTGAATTAGTCCCTTCCTCAGTTACTATGAATTTAACAAACTGAGATGTAGCTGCTTCTTTGAATATTTTTTTAAGTGAAGACTAATGTTATGTGACATATTTGAACCACTTATTTAATTATTTACTTGTAAATATGGTCCCTGGAATTAACTGACTTAAAATATTGCCCTGACCACATTTTGGCTCTATATTTTTTAAGTCGCATTTGTAACACAGATGTATGACTGGTTCTCATCTCTCTGGGATGTGAGCATGAAAAATAACTTAGTAGTGCCAGAGGTGATGATTGCCAGAGGGATAATGGCAGTAGTCGTCCTAGTGATGCTAGCAGCAATAGTAGTTAGCAGCAGTACCATTGGTAGTAGTGATGGATCAGTTAAGAATTTGCTTCTAAAGTCCTGATGGATATTGAAGAGGGACCATTCTGATGTAGGTAAGTACATAGGACTATGTAGAGTTGCCCAAGGATGAAATGAAGAGTTAGGAGAGAGAAAGGGAAGACTGACCTGGGACAACTCCCCAGATAGAGAATATGAAGGAGGATGAGCCAGTAGTGGAAAACTCAGAGAAAAGGAAGGGACGGGGGTCAACGAGGAAAGAGCAGTGAACTTTGCCAGATGCTGAGAAGAGTTTCAGTAATCCGAACACTCAACAAGTGTGGAATGGGTTGAAAATTACCTATCTTCAAGTCAGTGGGAACACAACACAGGTAATAATAGGCTTAAGGAAAAAAGGTGGTAAACATAAACATGCCGTATGAGATGCTTTCTGGTAAAAGAAAAAAGAAGACTAAGATACATCCGTCAGGTGAGGCTGAGAGATGAGCATTTATTGCAAATGAAGTACAGAAACACAGCCAGGCCCATCTGTGTGCACGTTGTAGATGGCCGCTTTCTCCGACAGACGGAGGTGCCTCCCTAGGACAGAGTTGAGAGACTACGAACAAGGCTGCCTGGTACACAGAGCTGAAAGTACTTACCTTTTGGCTCTTTATGGAAAATGCTTACCAACTCCAACTCTACGTGATCCTAGAAAAATTGATTTTGTAACTTACAGGTAGACACCTTTTTATTCTTCCTCGAAGATACATTTGAAATATACAAATGTATATTTCAAGAAAAAATATTTGTGCAGATTGATTATTTATGTAGATACCAGCTTTCCCTTCTTGATTGACTAGCTTCTCATTTCCATAAAGAATGTACACTGTCCCATAACTTTTTATAGTATGTCATTAAACAAAATAAATTCCATCATCAATCAATTACATAAAACTCAATGCAATAAAAGTTTAAAATTTTTCACCAAAATATACTTAGAAAGTCAACTTTATAAAAATAGACTGACTTTTCACATTTCCTACTGTTTGAAGTTGCTTTTTAGAGTAAATGGTTGAATTTATGTATAATAAATCACCATTAATTTGTGAGCATATTGAATCATTTTTATATTACAGTTATTTTTACTATGAATCATTCAATAAATTATCACATAGTGAATTAAGGAATGATTTAAAAAGCATTTATTACTTACAAATATGCATAGTGTCACGAGCACAGAGAACGAACTTGTTAGACACCACCTTAAGTGAGTTATGGTTTCTGTAGTGCCCAATAAAAACAGATGCCAAATTTAATTCAAGTTGATTATACATTTCTAAATATATGTTGGAGTATATTGATTTTGAAAATGCTAAAAATTACTCATTGGCTTGAAGCACAAATACACAGTATGTCTCATATATTTCAGGAAATGGATAATAATATCTGACTTCTCAGTTTTCATGAGAAGCCAAATTGAATGTGCTATTAAAAGTCTTAATGCTGCATGTGTTACAGCTGCCAAATTCTAGAATTTCTAATTAATGGCTGTCCAATAAACACTAAAACAATGTTGCATATGGCTTATATGTTTTCTAATGAGGATTTTAGAGTTTGCAAAGAACAAGAGCTGGAGCAGTAATTTCTTTGACAGATTTTTAAAAAATTAGTGTCCTTCAGAGAATCTAGATGGATATTCAGAAACAGTTAAGCATGCTAAGTAAACTTTCATAAAATAATATTTTTTAAAATTGTGTTTGAAATGTAGCCAATAGGTTGATGTTGCTTCTCCCTTAGACAATGTGAATATTTTTTAAATAAAGCTGTGTTTGAAATTTATCTATTTGTATATTTTGCAATGAAATTAAACTTCCTCCTAATTTCATTTATCAAAGTTTTTAGCACTCTTTAAAATTTCACATTATAATAATTTTAATAAACGCATCTGAATTTCTAGCGTCTTAAGAATTTTAAATGATCAGGCTGGGTGTACTGGCTTATGCCTGTAATCCCAGCACCTTGGGAGGCCAAGGTGGGCAGATCACCTGAGGTCAGGAGTTCGAGACTAGCATGGCCAACATGGCAAAACCCCGTCTCTACTAAAAATACAAAAATTTGCCAGGTTTGGTGGCACATGCCTGTAGTCTCAGCTACTCAGGTGGCTGAGGCAGTAGAATCGCTTGAACCCTGGATGCAGAGGTTGCAGTGAGCCAAGATTGTACCATTGCACTCTAGTCTGGGTGACAAGAGTGAAACTCCATCTCTCTCTGTCTCTCTCTCTCTCTCATATATATATATATATATATATATATATATATGATCAACAATGACTTAGCTTTTATTGTTATACCTTATTTTAAAAAGTGATTAAAACTGGCCCGTGCAGTGGCTCACACCTGTAATTCCAGCACTTTGGGAGGCCAAGGCAGGCAGATCACAAGGTCAAGTGATCGAGACCATCCTGGCCAACATGGTGAAACCCTGTCTATATTAAAAATACAAAAATTAGCTGGGCATGGTGGCTTGCACCTGTAGTCTCAGCTACTTGGGAGGCTAAGGCAGGAGAATCGCTTGAACCCTGGAGGTGGAGGTTGCAGTGAGCCAAGATTGTACCACTGCACTCCAACCTGGAGACAGACCAAGACTGCCTGTAAAAGATAAATAAATACATAAATAAATATAAAATAAAATGTGAGCAAAACTGCCTTTGGTGTTAGTAAAAAATAATTTTCCTTTTGAACTTGAAAAGGTTTTAGAGAAGAGATAGAGGAGATGATGTTTGAATCATTTGATAACATCTAGATGCCTCAGCTGCAAAGAACAATCAACTCCCAGACTTCTTTAGAGCTATCTTCTCAAGGATGCGGAAATATTCTGACCTATCTGTAACACTTACTCTGAGGACAAGCCAACATCAAACAGAACATCTACTACTTGAGATAGGTTATTATTGGGAACTTGGGTGTCTCAAGTAAATGGTTCAGAAAGTTGCCTCTTGCTCAGCAAGAACAAAATGTCAGGATTTTCTCTGTGACTCCATGCTGCTGGCCATGAAGAGTGTCTGGGGACTGAGCAGGTGCGCTCTCTGTGCCAGACAGGCCAAGACATGAATCCAGCTTTGCTATCACTAGCCCACCATCCACTCCTGCCTAGGGAGAACAAAGTTGGGAATTCAGTAAGAAGTTAAAGATGAAAGGAGGGACTGCTATGGCAACAAAAAAAGCTGGAGCGCTATTCTCACACACTCTGCATAAACGTCACATGAGGGGGGCTCAGAACCACTTCTCCCATGGCATGTGTAGGACACAGGGACATCAGAGGTGAATGTTACCTTCCCTCTTCTTTCTCTACCTTTTCCAGGCCAATCTAAATATTTTGCTTTGGTGAGAACTGGCCATCACTACTTCTCAGGCTTACAAGAGCCACCATAGTGAAATAGAGTTCACCAGCCCCCATCTCAGGACATGTGACGGGGTGTGGCTCATCTGTTCAACTGTCATGCACACTTAAACACCTTACAGGACGAGGAGCATGCAGGTGGGCAGGACAGGACCTTGTGCTCAAGCCCTACAGCAGCATGCGGGGCAGGAACCTGCCACTCCCAAAGCCCAAGTGGTCGTGCTACAATGCATTGTTTTATCCTTGCCATCTGCAGGCGGCTTAAGCGTAAACCTTGCAAATACACCACAGTCTCCACCTGCATTAGGAAGGAAGGATGAGACATTTCCTAGGATTGGCTCACATCCCTTCCCCAGGCCTGTGGGATCTGGGTTTGGAGAGTCTCCCGTGAGATGCTGATGAGGTTCATTCAGGGAACAAGAGCTGGTGGAGCTCAGAGACTGAATGGAGGGGGCTATGACTGGAAGGGGCTGTGTTCTCCCCGTGGCAGGGCACAGGGTGTGCTATCTACTGGCCAACTGTGGATCTCCTGGAAGAGATCCAAGTTAAGCCATCACCAACAGATCCCATGGTGCTGAAGAGGACTGCCTGGTGGCTGTGTGACACTAACAAGAGCTTCTGTGTAGGGGCTGAGTGGGAGTCACCTGCCTCTACCTGTAGGAGGTTTCACCTGACGCAGAAAATCACCAGGTTACCTGGTTGGGAAGTCTGCGAAATCCACCAGGGCCTTCATCTAAAAGGTAGCTTTTAATTCTTTCGGAGATTTGTGAACATATTGAAAATATTATTGTTATAAATAAATTGATATGAATTTCATACCTTCTGGCATTCTCTAATTCTTAATTTGAAGCTCATAAAGGGAGCTCTTTATTTTCCTCTACTGAATTAAGAATTCCTTTTGTGTGTTCGCCATTTTGGCAAACTTGCTAAGATTATCTGTCACTAATTTCTTATCTTCACTCTCTCTGGGGTCTCCAATGTCTTCAAACTTTTGGTAGTCTCTACATAAACTTAAAAAAAACAAGCAAACAGAAATAAATAAAATCTTATTTAACTCATTTCTCCTCCTCACTTGAGAGAAGCTTTTTTCCATTATTATAATTGTGAAACAAATGTTCTATACCCATAGCTGCTATTTCCTTACCAACAATTTGATCGTGTGCTGAAATGTGTTCTTTCACACTTGTTCTATCAAAATCACCCTTCCAAAGACCTTAACCATTTGTATCCTATCTAAAAAAATACCCCTGTGCTTTTTCAGTTATTCTCAGTCACATCTTAAGAATTTTTTTGTATGTGTGTCATTCCTTTGGTGGGTTTCAGGAGGTGGAAATATTGAGTAAAGTCTTATTGATGCAATGAAGAAGAAAAAGTTTTTATTGAGAGGAGATTTTGACAAACGTAGTTATAATTACAATTTTAAGAAGTAAACAAGAGATTTATAAGCCCATATAAATACATATAAGATTTTTTGAACTAAAAAATTACAGTAACAATACTTAATAAAATGTAAAGATAATACGGCTTCTAAAGCATCTATCACACCAAAAGGTTTTTCTCCTCTTCCAGCTGCAATAGAGATAAGTTAATTTACGCAACAAACATATTGTCTATAATTTGACATATGATCATATCTTGCTTGCTGATAAGCAGCAAAGTTTGGTGATGTTTACAGGTGAGCAAACCTCCCTGTAGTAACTGAGGTTCACTATAGTGGGCACTCTCTCCCACTTAGAAGTCCAGTCTTCATTCTGGCTTGCTGCTTCTTTGTTACATTGATTATAGGATTTCTCCCTAGGGAATAGAACAGATTTAATCCCTCCCATCCCTCACTGTTGTTCATCATTGTAAACCTTGCAAATATACCACAGTCTCCACCTGCGTTAGGAAAGAAGGATGAGACATTTCCTAGGATTGGCTCACATCCCTTTTCCGGGCCTGTAGGATCTGGGTTTAGAGAGTCTCCAGTGAAATGCTGATGAGGTTCATCTAGTGAACATGAGCTGGATCAACAACAGACTTGCAGGGCAGTTAGAGAAAAGAGTCACCACTAGCTTCCCCTAAACAGCGTAAATGACTGGAAAGATACATGCAATACCCTCAACACATAGAGGTCTTAAAACGCCTCTGAAACAGTTTGATTTCACATCTCAAAATGTTCTATGAGATGTGACATCCTCATTTCATTAGTTTATACATTTGTTTATTGCCATTTTTCCTAGTTCCTAAGTTTCTAAACCCCAGTGCCGTTAACTCTGTATGAGGTGATACAGGTTTGAATGATGAGCTACATGTGTAGGAAGACAAGCTGGGTGGAAAATAATTGCTTTTATTGTTGTAAATTGTTATAACACTTGGTCTAGCTCCAAGAAGCATTTATAGTTAATAATGATAATAATTATGTGAGCAACACTAAGTAAAACTGTGAGTTTATTTTTGCTAGCGATGCATAAGTTTTTAATTTCCAAAACTGTAGATACTTCCTGAATGAAAATGATAGTAACTTTAAAAAACACTCAGTAGGCCGGGCGCAGTGGCTCAGTCCTGTAATCCCAGCACTTTGAGAGGGTGAGGCGGGCAGATCACCCGAGGTCAGGGGTTCAAAACCAACCTGGCCAATATAGTGAAACCCCATCTCTACAAAAATACAAAAATTAGCTGCGCATAACGGCAGGTGCCTGTAATCTTAGCTACTCGGGAGGCTGAGGCTGGAGAATCTCTTGAACCCAGGAGATGGAGGTTTCAGTGAGCCGAGATCGTGCCATTGCACTCCAGCCTGGGTGACAGAGCGAGGCTCCATCTCAAAAAAATGAAAAAATACTAGGTAAATTTTTACAGCTAGACATAAATACTACTATCTTTAAATTTTCTGTCTCACTAAGCCTGGATAATCAATAATGATGACATTTACCTACTATCATGTGGTGAAAATTCATGTGTAGATATATAAACATATGTGGATGCACATTACCACACAAAGAGCAAAATAATTTTTAGATCGATCTACTTTCTGTAACATTACAATTTGAAGACAGTACAAATAATGGCTAGAAATTTTAAAACTAAATTGAAAATTACACTGAATATAACTCAAAATGCCAGCAGTCATTAGTAAGTGTAAAATTGTGCTGAGATTGAATGACAAACCTTTGGCTTTTTTGTTTTTGGTGTGAATATGACTTGGTATATTTAAGAACATCATAATTTCAGTAGTGTGTTAATAAAGTTTCTGTCTTGATAAATTACTGTCATTACCTCTAATGATTTAGATTCTATAAATATATACACACTTAAGAAATTAATAATTGCATAATGCCTAAAAAGATAATTGACAACACAGTAAAATTATGACATGTTAAATAAATCTACCCATATCTGTTGTCTGTTAAGAACTCTTGGCTGGGCGCGGTGGCTCACGCCTGTAATCCCAGCACTTTGGGAGGCCGAGGCAGGTGTATCACTTGATGTCAGGAGTTCGAAACCAGCCTGTCCAACATGGTGAAACCCCGTCTTTACTCAAAATACAAAATTAGCCCGGCATAGTGATGCATGCCTGTAATCCCAGCTACTCAGGAGGCTGAGGCAGGAGAATCGCTTGAACCTGGGAGGCGGAGGTTGTAGTGAGCCAAGATCGTGCCACTGCACTCCAGCCTGGGCAACAAGAGCAAAACTCCATTTCAAAAAAAAAAGGAATTCCTGCCCCACTCTGAGGTGTACCTGTGAAGCGCTTCACCAACACACCTGTTGTATCTGAAGCTATGGCAGTAAAATGGAGAAAATGCTAGATATTTAAAATACTTTTAACAGGTCTATTGCTGGTCTAAGCTAAATGGGGGCAAATAGGAAAGATCTTTGTTTACTTATCCTCACTGCCTTCAGATGGTTTCTAACTCATCTCCACCTCCAGTCTCTTCTCCCTCCAGGGCATATCTCACAGCTTTTCTGTTGGTCCTGAGCAGGCTAGTGCAGAAGCTCTATCTCACATGCAATGCAAGAATTCTTCCCACCTGTCTGCTTAGTCATGATTCTTAGCTGGGCGTCCTGCAATGGGAAAGAGGATTGTGCCAGTGTCTTCCTTTTTCTATGTAGCTCCTTTTCTTCAAGGAATTCAAGAACAGGACAGGGGAGAGTCAATTAGAGGAGGTACTATGTGGCACAGCATGGATTCTGTTACTAGAGTTCTCTCTTGTCTAATATGACAATGGTCAACATGTTTCCTATTTAGTACATCTCCAAATGTCAGTACTCACACGCAGTACCCTACGGAATCTTGAAAGTCTTCAGGGCTTCCCAGTGCAAGCAGAACATTCACTAATTGCCAGGAACGCTACTCGTTGCCCAGTTTTTCTATAGTAACAGAGGTTAACTGAACAAATGAAAGCCAAGCTAAACAAGATAATTCTCTGTATAAACAGTAGCTTGCAGTGAGTGTCTGACTAAGGGCTCACTGATCAGAAGTGGAAATGATATGAGCCATTTTCACATAGAACTCAGCTAGTCTCAGCTATAAGTATGAGGTATCACAAGCCAGCTTTGACCATACAGAGGAGGACAGTGTCCTGGAAGATGATGGAATAACAGACGAAAGGATCCTGGATCCCTGAATGACTATGTGGAGCAGAGATGCCTCTTCAGTCTGCACCACGAACTTCTGAAGAGTTATGTCAGAAAATCTGTAGGCCATTATATTGTAGGATCTCTTTTTTATTAGCTTAGACATTTCCCTTTCTAATAGCCCAGCTGAACTACTATGACTTACCCCCAGCTCCTGCTGTGTCTCCCTCATCCTGACAGAAAGCACCTTCTTAGAAATATCTTACCATAAGGATTCTGACCTGTCTACCTCCTCAGTTGTCCAAGATACCCAAGGGAAATGTACATACCATCGCCACTTCAAATAGTGGAGGCACTGCTCCATGTGGCTGCTCTTTTAATCAAAGCGGATAGCACTGCCAGCCTCCTACTTTTTGATTTCTACAGGCAGAACACAGTCAAAAGTCTCTGTGCATCCTGGTTCCCAAACATCTGTGAGAAGGGAGATCTCAGTGTTTCCCTCTTCCATCCCCTGTGCTCTCCGTCAGTACCCCTTAAGAGTTTTACATGTGGCTCATGGGAGAAAGACCAATGAAAGGAGAATGCCACTGCATCCACACTGGGCAGCCATTTTTTTCTAGCTTGGATAATTCTTTCCAGACTTTTAGGCTGGAATGGGGGTGAGTTATTAATACCACCTGGATCTCTTCTCTATTCAGCACTGTGATGGTTAGTTTTATGTGTCAACCCAACTCAGTCACAGGGTGCCCAAATATTTGTTCAAATATCGTTCTGGGTGTGTCTGTGAGGGTGTTTTTGGAAGAGATCAACATTTGAATCAGTTGACTGAGTAAAGCAGACTGCCCTCTCTGATATGGGGGACCTCATCCAATCAATTGATAAAATGAATAGAACAAGAAAGGCCAACCATCCCCCTGGGCTAGAGGGAGTTCCTGTTGCTTGATTGCCTTCAAACTGAGACATTTGCTTTTTCCTGCCTTGAACTGAAACATTGTCTCTTCGTGGGTCTTCAGCTTGATGACCTTCAGACTTCAACCACACCATCAGTTCTCCTGGCTCTCAGGCTTTGGACTCCAACTGAAACTGTACCATTAGCTCTGTGAGGTGGTTTTGGGACTTGTGAGTCTCAATCCAAACTCCTGTGATCAATTCCTTATGGTAAATTCCTTTATATGTATGTGTACATACACTACACACACATATATTCATATACACATTATATATACACATATACATACACACACATACACATATACACACACACATATACACATATACACATATATACATACACATACATATTTATACATATACACATACACATATATATACATATACACATTACATATATGCATATATACCTATATACATATACACATTATATATACCCATAAATATACACATATGTACATATACACATTATATATACACAAACATATATACACATATATACATTATATATACACACATATACATATACCTATTATATATACACATATGTACATACACATGCATACACATATATACACACACATATATACACATACACATTATATATACAAATACACACACACACACACACACATATACACACACGTCCTATTTGTTCTGCTCCTCTGGAGAATCTGACTAGCACAAGCACCTTTCTTTTGTACATGGGTACTTATCACCTATTCTCCTTAACTTTGGGACTTTAACTAAAATTCTGAGACCTCAAGAAAAATTCACTTACTGTCTTAGTAAAATGTGTTTTAGCATCAAATCCAGTAAGAAACAGAAAAATAATATTTCAACATAACATGTATTTTTGACCTAAAATAAGGAACTTTTCAAACAATGGAGGCAACTAGAAGCTAAAGGATTCCAGGAATGGGGGTGGAGGGGAGAGGACTTGATGGAATTTTGTGTCAAAGATTACTTACATGATAATGTTAATATTTAATCAAATAAAGATTACTGATATGGAAGTGTCCTTAATTCCAATGCATATTGGCAAACAGGCCATTTAAAGCTAGATTTGGGCACTATTTCTGTCTCTCTCTTTTGTCAGATACCGAATAAAGTCAATCCTAATTGACATGAGTTTGTATAAGTAAATGCTCTTCAACAATTTTTTTTGAAGTTGTAAGTAAAGTAAGAAGAATAATATAGTTTTGTCTCTATTAATTTCAATAATAGAAAAAAATAGCACACAGAACAGTTACTATATACTAATTGCGGCTTAAAATGTAAATGTAATTTCTCACAGCAGCCTAAAGAGGCAAATATATTTTCACCCTCTTTTAAGATGAAGAAATGGAAGCACAGAAGTTTAAGACACATGCCAGCGGAGGGTGGCAAGTTGCAGAGGGATAACATGGGGAGAAATGCCAGATGTAAGTGATGAGGAGGAAGGCAGCAAACCACACTGCCATGTATGTACCTATGCAACAATCCTGCATGTTCTTCACATGTATCCCAAAACCTAAAACGCAATAAAATAAAATAAAATAAAATAAAAAGACACATGCCCAAGGCCCAGAAGTGCAGAGTGGAGGAACAGGAGCAGAGGTCGCAGCCCTGCCTTCTGAACTATGCTAGTCCACTTAGAAGTTCTGGGTAGATGAGGCTTAATCATGCCAAATAATAAGGGGAAAAGCTCAGAAAAGTGCAGTGAAGGTGAATGTGTACTGAAAATACATTTATTTGGGGTGACTTAGGGATGCTAATGGGCATGGTCTTTGATGCTACCACTGAAAACAGATATTCTGAGATAGGTGGAAATAAGATATGGCTTTTATTTGTTATTTGTTCATGATTGCAGCACCTTTAAAAAAATGTCTGACATTAAAGTTCTTTTCAAAGCAGTTTTTTGTAGTTAATGTTATTCCATCATTGTATATCATATTGTTAATTTAATTTTTTTTTGAGATGGAATTTTGCTCTTGTTTCTCAGGCTGGAGTATAATGTCACAATCTTGGCTCACTGTAACCTCCGCCTTCTGGGTTCAAGTGATTCTCCTGCCTCAGCCTCCCGAGTAGCTGGGATTACAGGCACACACCACCATACCCAGCTAATTTTTGTATTTTTAGTAGAAACGGAGTTTCTCCGTGTTGGTCAGGCTGGTCTTGATCTCCTGACCTCAGGTGCTTCACCCGCCTCAGCCTCCCACAGTGCAGGATTACAGACATGAGCCACTGTCCCTGGCCCACATTTTCTTTATCCATTTGTTGGTCAATGGTCACTTAGGTTGGTTCCATATCCTTGCAATTGCAAATTCTGCTGCTATATATATGCATGGGTAAGTGTCTTTTTAATAGAATGACTTTTTTTCCTTTGAGTAAGAGACCCAATAGTGAGATTGCTGGATTGAATGGTAGATCTACTTTTAATTCTTCAAGGAGTTTCCATACTGTTTTCTAGAGTGGTTGTACTAATTTACATTCCCACCGACAGGGTAAAAGTGTTCCCTTTTCACCACATCTACACCAACATCGATTGTTTTTCTCTACATTTTAATTGTAGACATTTCATATTGTTAATTTTAAGAACTATTTAGACATTCACTGATATGACTTCTGTGAACAATTCTGAGATCCACCCAACTCCCTCAAACAAATGTCAGAGAAGACCCCAGGGCTTAGAATCAAGATTGTTTTCATGTCAGGGCAAGGAGAGGTATTTGGAGACATAAATTTTCCTTTAAGTAAAAAATCGTATTTTAAAATTATTTTAAGCAGGAATGGTTTTCATCTTTTATTTTAGATTAAGGGGATACATGTGCAGGTTTGTTACCTGAGTATATTGTGTGATGTTATGGTTTGGAATACAATTGATTTTGTCACACAGATACTGAGTATAGTACTCAGTACTTAATTTGTCAACATTTGTCCCCCTTCTCTTTCTCCCCCCTTGTATTAGTCTGTCCTCATGGTGCTAATAAAGACTTACCCTAGACTGGATAATTTATCAAAGAAAGAGGTTCAATTGACTCAGAGTTCCACAGGGCTGTGGAGGCCTCAGAAAACATCTTAATACAATCATGGTGGAAGGGTGGAAGGGGAAACGAACAGTCCCTCTTGATAGGGTGGACGTGCTGAGCAAAAGGGGGAAACGTCCCTCATGGAACTATCAGATCTTGTAAGAACTCACTCACTATCATGCGAACTGGGGGTAACTGCCCCCATGATTCAGTGACCTCCCACTGGGTCCCTCGCATGACGTGTGAAGAGTATGCGAACTGCAATTCAAGATGAAATTTTGATGGTGACACACCCAAACCGCAGCACTTCTCCGGTAGTTCTCAGTGTTGCTTGTTTACATCTTACGTCCATGGGTACCCAACGTTTAGCTTCCACTTGTAAGTGAGAACATGCAGTATTTGGTTTTCTGTTTCTGCATTAATTTGCTTAAAATCATGACCTCTGGCTGAATCCATGTTACTGCAACACACATGATTTCATTCTTTTTGACAGGTTTGTAGTATTATATAGTGTATATGTACCACATTTTCTTTATCCTGTCCACCGTTGATGGGCACTTGGGTTGATTCCATGTCTTTGCTCTTGTGAATAGTGCTATAATGAACTTGTGAGTGCATGTGTCTTTTTGGTAGAATAATCTGTTTTCTTTTTGATATACATCCAATAATGGGATTACTGAATTGAATGGAGTTCTGTAGTTCTGTTTTAAGTTCGAGAAATCGGAGGGACTTCTACTTTATTTTTATTTCATTCATTACATTTGCTTTGCTAGTTATTGAATTTATGCTTATTAATTTGCACTTAATTACTTTTTATACAGACACTGTTTGTCATTTCCTACTCCAACTCTCATATAAGCTGAGGTTTTTGTAAATGAAATGCAAACATGATTTCATGGAAAATATTAACTTGACTAATTCTTTGGTAAAAACACTCAACTTTGTATTCATAACAATATCCCAGAAGCCCAGGTGCTTCATTCAACCTGTCTATATTCATTATATAGTTTATTTTTCATCTGTTTAAAAATAATATACTAATAGTACTCTTCAAGGTGACGTTTGGGCTATTTTGCACGTTCTGAAAGAAACTAAGCTGTGTCTCTGCATTGTTGACATTGTTCAACCTTTTGTTTTTGTATTTATTTTGTTTGGTCTAGAAATAGAAACGAAACCATGGAAATGTCGAGTTATGGAAGACTGAGCATGTGTCACAGTATAGACAATGTTTCTGAGGGAAAAAGTGGGAGTGGGCAGACCTAGTGATTTCTATGCTATCAGCATCCACGAGAGCTTGTAGCCACTCCAGAGAGGGAGAAAGGACCAGCCAATTAGAGGCTGAGATGAACAGAGATAAGCTGGCTGCCAATAAAAATATATATAAATAAGGTATTCAACACCTGAATTTAAAACATGCAACGAAGGAAAAAAGCAATATCTGCATCCTTTGGTTAAGAATGAAACAACACAAATAAGTAAACAACAAAGTTTACAAAAGTACTAATGAGCTCTCTCACTCTCCCTTTCAGGCTTAAAAAAAATCCTAATTAGAGGAGCCAGGGGTTAGGGCTTATGACAGGCAAGGGGCAGCTCTAAGTAAGTAGTCTGATTTTTTTTTTTTTTTTTTTTTTTGGAGAAAGAGTTTCACTCTTACTTCCCAGGCTGGAGTGCAATGGCATGATCTCAGCTCACTGCAACCTCCATCTCCTGAGTTCAACTGATTCTCTTGTCTCAGCCTCCTGAGTTGCTGAGATTACAGGCATGTGCCACCATGCCTGGCTAATTTTTTGTCTTTTTAGTAGAGACAGGGTTTCATCATGTTGGTCGGGCTGGTCTTGAACTCTTGACCTCGGATGATCAGCCTACCCCAGCCTCCCAAAGTGCTGGGATTACAGGTGTGAGCCACCGTGCCTGGCCAGCTAATTTCTTTATTAAAAGTCCTGCTGCAGCACTGAGCATGACACTGAAAAAAATGGAAGACTTTCTGACTCATTAGAAACATCACAGTAAGCACCCTTTCCCAATGCACAGTGACATCATGTTTGGCAGCATGGAAACTCTGCCACACTTGCTCCCCCAACCCGAGGGAAAGGGTTCACCTTGAAACCAGTGGTGTACTCATATGTGCCTCTGACTGGGAAGGCCTGGTCTCTGGTGGAGTTTGTCTGGAGCTGGCTGATAGTCCACACCGAAACTCTGCACACACAGCTGCATTCTGTGTGTGAATAACATGTGGCCCAGGGTGGCAGCTGTCCTGAGGCTTTCTAGCAGAGCAGCACTGTGTCTTGGAAAGGAAAAGGGCCTTAGGGTCTGTATTAATCCATTTTCACACTGCTGATAAAGACATATCCAAGACTGGGCAATTTACAAAAGAAAGAGGTTTATTGGACTTACAGTTCTACATGGCTGAGGAGGCCTCACAATCATGGTGGAAGGTGAGGAGGAGCAAGTCACCTCTTACATGGATGGCAGCAGGCAAAGAGAGAGAGCTTGTGCAGGGAAACTCCCATTTTTTAAACCAACAGATCTCATGAGACTTACTCCCTATCATGAGAACAGCATGGGAAAGACCCACCCCCATGATTCCCTTCCACAGGGTTCCTCCTGTGAAACATGGGAATCATGAAAGTTACAATTAAAGATGAGATTTGGGTGGGGACACAGCCAAACCATATCAGGGTCATTTGTCCTGGGTTCCCTGTCTACTTCTGCCATTTTGAGTGATCTTATGCACAACATTTAATGTTGCTAAGCCTCAGTTTTTTTTTTAACTGCAAAATGAATATTCTTACCTCGCAGTGTTGATGACAGTCAAATAAGTTTGACAGCAAATATCAAATTTAATTGTGAAATGCTAAAAGCATTCCATTTAAATTCAAGACAAAAGAAATATTCTTTTCACTATTATATTTAAAATTGAGTGGAAGAGTCTAGTCAATATAGCAATAAAAAATTATGGGAAAAATAGAATCTATAGGATTAGAAAGGAAGAAACAAAAATTTGGATACTCATCTAGAGTACCATTGTTTGCCCAACAAACTCAAGATAATCTAGAATTAGATTAACAGGACTAAAGAACTCAAAAGTGTTTCTAGCTCTATGATCAACATAAAAATTAACACTCCTGTATGTCAATAACAAACAAACAGAAAGCATATCTTTAAAGACATCTATTTTATAATAGCTGTAAGAATTTAATATTTATGGAAATTCATCTAAAACGATATGGAGCACATTTATGGGGGAAAATGCAGTACTACTGAAAAAAGACCAGAGAAGACCTAAGTAGACAGAAAGACATAGTATATCATATGTGAAAACACTCAACACAGTAAAATGTCATTTGCCTAAATTTACCTGTCAATTCAATGCAATTTCAACATAAATCCCAGTGGGATTCCTTTTAGGGAACTTTTAAAACTGACTTAAGTGTTCATATGTAAATGCTAAGGACTAAAACTAGTCAAGACACTCCTGAAGAAAAGAATGGGTCCATTAGCCCTCCTAGATGTCAAGACCTGCTATAAAGGTATGGTGATGAATGCCTTGTAGAACTGTCACCAGGATAGACCAGTGCAACAGAGCAGACAGCCCAGAAACAAACCCACAACACAAGGAAACTTCATGAGTAGCAGAGGAGGCTTGAAAAAACGGTGGAAGTGTTTTGATGAACAGAGCTGTTTATCCTTGTTGAAAGAATATCTTTGGATATACATAAAAAGGAAATTTCAGATAAATTCAAGATTAAGGCATAAAAAAGAAATACCTTAACATTGTTTTTGAAAAACAATTTCAATAATTTTTGAAAAAAATTATTGGAGAAGATGTACTCAAGGCTAGGAAAGATTTCTTTAAAAAGCTCAAAATTATAATTATAAAGGAAAAACTGATAAGGCTCTTTTAGAGCCTGAAATTTCTATGTTACAAAAGATACTATGACAAATAGACACGTCTAGACTGGAGAAAACATTTGCAACGTATGCAAGTGACGACAGATTAGAATGCAAGATACATAAAGAACTCCCAAAAATCAACATATTTTTTAAATGAGGATCCTAATTGAAAAACAAGCAAACAATATGAAAAGGTAATTCACAAAACTTATAGGACATACTAGTGAAAAATGCACATACAAAAATACTCTTGGTTTTATTTTGTGGCAGAGAAATTCATATTAAAATCACAGTGAGACAGAATACAGCAACAAGATTTTGCAAGTCTGACAATGCTAAGACTGCAAAGTAAGCATATGGGGACATAAAATTCCTAACATGCAGCTGGTGGAAATTTAAATTTGCACAACCACTTCGCAGAGTAATTTGGCAGTATTTGAGAAATATATGCATACACCACAAACCAGCAATTATGTTAAATACATCCACATATACACATGTGGGTCTACGTTCATTGCATCCTCTCTACTATTCTATTAAATATTTCATAATGAAAATATGCTTTTCTTGAAGGTGAAAAATGTTTGTGTGTGCATATACCCATATGAGAAGTAATTTAAATCTTTTTAGCTAATCTGAAAGCTCACTAAAATGCATACTTCTACAACACATTATTTTATTCTTAACTGTGTCACTAATAACCTCTCCACTTCTGGAAAATTGTTCTAGGCATTTATGTTCCTTTTTAGAAAGGGAATTATTGAATAAGAAGAATTACATCTTATTCATGTTTCTATCTTCCCCATTATCATCATCACATGTTTTGCATTTAACGTGTGCTCAAAAAGATTAAGAGTTTATTTGAGAAGCTTGACGCTCACTAACCCAGGTCCAGCAAAGAAAGCAGGATGCCCTTTGGGGTGAGTGTCCAAGAAAGAGTCATGAAAAACTATTGTTTCTGAGCTACTTATACGCATGAGCTCCAGTTTATGGATTCTTCTGAATTTTTAGGACTGGATGGAATACTGACAGGATAGTGCTTAGGGGCTCATCTCCCTTGATATAATTCCACTTCAAATCTCCAGTGTAAGTTGGTATCCCCGATGCATTGAGATACCCTGGGAATGGACTGTGGAACTAGACCCCTGTTACACAGTGCACCCAGAAAACAAATATGAAAGCTTAAAGGTAGCAGGGTGTTCCTCAGGATGAAAAGTTTATTTATCTCCAGGGTCCAATATAGTAGTTACTACCATTAAGAAGAGTATATGTACTTTTAATGTTTTCTAACTGCCCTTTTAAATGTACTTTGGACTAAATTGTTTGTAATCTAATTTTGCAAATATTTAATTGTATCCTGCTCAGCCATTAAGAAAGTATTGTGATGCACTGTCAGTAGTTTTGATTGTATCATAAATTATGTGTTTCTGTCAAATGATTATTTTCTACGGTTTTTTATGTCTCCTTTTTTGTGATATATAAACATAAACAACTTCCAGATATGAATAATACATCGAACGAAGTAGAGCTCAATAGCATTAATCCACTTTTATATAAAAATCAATCGCTACATTTTTGGCATCCAGTTCCAACTTACTGCCTGTTCACAGAGATATCTGCTCATTTGACATTCTTGAAGAAAAACAAAACTGAGACAGCTGAAATATATCATTATTTCTATAATAAAAATCTGAAATATACATCTGTCAGATGACACAGTTTCAGTATAATAGAAGGACACTCAAAAGCCAGAATAATTGATTCAACTTGTATACTTAAATTGATTCGTGGCTGGGAATATGTAATAGAACACAATATCTGAAATAATTCCTTAACCATGTTTTTGCCTTTTGGAAATTAAATGTTTTATTTTTAGATTTTGTGTGTACGTAGTAGGTGTATCTATTTCTGGAATACATAAAGTGTTTTGATACAGAAATGCAATGTGGAATAATCACATCACGGAGAATGTGGTATCCATCCCCTCAAGCATTTATTCTCTGTGTTATAAACAATCCCATTACACACTTTAAGTTATTTCAAAATGTGCTACTAAGTTATTGTTCACTACATTCACCCTGTTGTGTGTTCAAATAGTATGCCTTATTCATTCTTTCTAACTATATATTTCGTACTCATTAACCAACTGTTATATAATAAGTTTCATATATAGAAATCAATGTAGTTGTGATAGACACCAAAGTCCTCTGACCTACAGCCATTTAGAATCTTTTTCTCCTATGTAGCTATCCCACTACAGAAACTATGAAAGCTAATCACTCATGTTCCAAGGCTCCCTTGCTTTTATGGGTGCTGAAGCAGCATGGTACTAGCCAATATAAGCAGAAATTGACTGGAGGAAAAAGAGGTTCTGGGCAGGTTTTAGTTTTCTAATAAAAGGGACAGAAAGCCTTAAGTATAACTGTTTCCTGGTGTTCACAGTTACATGAAGAACCTGAGGCATCATACATGGCGGGAAGAGCCAGAGTGCATCAAAGAGGCTGGCCCTGCCACTGGACGAATGCCGACAGACACTATATTCCCATTTCTATTTTTAAGACATTATAAATAAAGCTGATATGGTTTGGCCCTGTGACCCCACCCAAGTTTCATCTTAAATTGCAATCCTCACATGTCCCTGGGAGAGGCCTGGTGGGAGGTGATTGAATCATGGGAGTAGATGTCCCGCTTGCGGTTCTTGTGACAATGAGTTCTCATGAGATCTGGTTGTATGAAAGTGTGTAGCACTTCCTGCTTCATGCTACCTCTCTCTGCTGCCACCATAAGAAGACATGCCTTGCTTTCTCTTCGCCTTCCACCACGATTGTAACTTTACTGAGACTCCAAGTCATGCTTCCTGCCTGGCCTGCAGAACTGTGAGTCAAACCTCTTTTCTTCGTAAATCACTCAGTTTCAGATAGTTCTTTACAGCAGTGTGAAACAGATTAATACAAAGGCTAAAACCTACTCACAAACAAAGGGCACTTCTAACTCAAATACCAAGTAAATAATCTTACTATTAATCTGGGTAGTTGATTGATAAAGAGTTAGTTTCTATTTTTTTCACATGTCTGTTACAATCACATACTACTGTTAATTTTTTCTTTATAGTTCAAATTCTCACATCTTATGCCAGAAATTCAGTTAGTGCCTTTATTTGTCATTAGAGTAATGGTGAAAGAGTATTTAATTAATTAAATTAAATCAGTTAAATTTAAATTCATTAAATTTAAATTGATTAAAACTGAATGTGTCTGTGCCTGGTGACTACCATATTGGACAGAGACTACAGCAACTAAGGGAGAGTAGTCTAAGTTCACTCTGACCTTGACTTTCAGACTAAATTTTAGATTTCGTTGTCTCTGGTGCCTTCCTATCTGGCCAAATTTGCACATATAATTCAGACTTAAGTTTCTAAAGCACTAGGTGATTTCACCTGGTTGTTCAAAAGCTGTATGGGATACTCATGAATTAAAAAATTAAATTTCAACTTCTAATATTGACATTCAAGATTCTTCATAACTTAGACTTTGTCTCCTACAGTTCCTCCATATATATGTTTACTTTTACCAAAATGGTATACTCATTGTGTTCTAATACATTCATAATTTTCTTTCTTGTTCACCGTGGTTTTACCACCCATGATGTCCTACATGCATCCCTAGGTCAAATTTAAAAGGTTTGTTATCTTAACAATATTAATTCTCTGACTTATGGACATGAAATGTGTTTGCATTTATTTAAGTCATCTTTAATTTTTCTAAATAATATATCATTGTTTCCAGCATAAACATATTTCAGTTACTTTGTTAAATTTATCCATAAGAATTTTTGTTAAATGTATTCAAAGTATGTTATTCTTTTTTGATGCTTATAGAGTCATTTCCTTGATTTATTTTCATTTTGCTTATTACTAGTTTATAGGAATATAATTGAATTTTATATATTGATGTCATATTTCTGCAATCTTGTTGAACTTGCTTATTATTTCTGGTAGTTGTTAGTGGAGTTCTTAAGGTTTCCTATATATAAGATCAAGGTTTTCTTCAATTAGAAGTAGCTTTACTTCCTTTCCAAAATGGACAAACTGAATTTTTTTTTTTCCATTTTCTTGCCTTATTGCATGGCTAGAACATCCAGTATGTAACTGAAGTATTGAGAGTGGACATCTTTGTCTTGCTCCTGATCTTAAGGGCAAAACATTGTCTTACAATATTAAATAATGATATTAGCTTTGGATTTTACAAAGGTGCTGTTTACAAGTTGAGAAAGATTTCCCCTATTTCTAATTCATTGAGAGCTTTTATTGCGAAAAGATGTTAAATTTTGATAAATGCAATTTCTACATATTTAAGATAATTGAGGTTTTGCCCTTTATTTTATTGACATTGTATATTACATTAACTGACTTTAAGATGTAAAACTAACTTTGCAGTCTTGAGATAAATTTCCCTTGGCTGTGTGTATATATCATATATAAGTTGCTGCATTCTGTGTGCTAGTATTTAGTTGAAGATTTGTGTACCTATATTCATAAGATACGTTGGTCTTTGACTGTAATATATTTGTCTGATTTGGGTATTAGAGTAATACTGGCTTCATGGAGTTTGTTTGAAAGTGTTCCCTTTTGCTGTGTAAGAAAGGAGGTTTATAGCAAAAAACACTTCAAAAAAAGAAAGATCTCAGATAAACAACCTAATGTTACACCTCATGGAACCAGAAACGGAGAACAAACCAAGCACAAAGTTAATGGAAGGAAGGACATACTAAGGATCAGAGCAAAAATAAAAGAAATAACCAGATCAATAGTCAAAAAGATCAACTAAGAGCTGGTTTCTTGAATAGATAAACACAATTGCAAACCTTCAGCTGGACTAAGAAAAAAAGGCTCAAATAAATAAAATCAGAAATGAGAGAGGATACATTAAAACTGATACCACAGAAATGCAACGGATCATAAGAAACTACTATGGGTAATTTTATACCAACAAATAGGATAACCTAGAAGGAATGGGTACATTCCTGGACACATACAACCTACCAAGATGGAATCTACAAAATAGACTACCTTAAGCCCAGATGAATTCTACCAAACATTTCAAGAGGAACTATCAGTCTTTCTCAAACTTTTCCAAAAAAAAAATTGAGAAGAGGCAATACTTTCAAACTCATTTTTCAAGGCCAGTTGATCCTGATTTTAAAACCTGGTGAGGACACTACAAGAAAATAAAATGACAGGTCAACATTCCTCATAAACATGATACAAAAATCCTCAAAAAATATATAGCTACTTGGGCTGGGCACTGTGGCTCATGCCTGTAATCTCAGCACTTTAGGAAGCCGAGGCAGGTGGATCACCTGAGGTCAAGAGTTTGAGACCAGCCTGGCCAACATGGTGAAAACCTGTCTCCACTAAGAAAAAGAAAATACAAAAATTAGCTGGGTGTGGCAGTGGGCCCCTGTAATCCCAGCTACTCAGGAGGCTGAGGCTAGAGAATCGCTTGAACCTGGGAAGCAGAAGTGGCAGTGAGCCAAGATAGCACCATCACACTCCAGCCTGGGAGACAGAGTGAGACTTCATCTCAAAATAAATATACATATATATATATATATACACACACACACACACACACACACACACACACATATATATATAGCTAAGGGAATTTAACATCTCATTAAAAGGATCATTCATAATGATTAGGTGGGATTTATCCCAGGGATGCAAGGAAGGTTTAACATTAGTAAACTAATTAATGTGATTCACCATATTAACATAATGAAGGGCAAAAACCATATGCTCATCTTAGTAGATATAGGAATAATACTGGATAAAATTCCATACATTTTCATAATAAAGACTCTCAACAAATTAGGCATAGACAGAATATACTTCAATACACCAAATGCAATGTACAGTAGTTCCCCCTTCTCCATGGGGGACGTGTTTCAAGAGCCCCAGTGGATCCCTGAAACATCAAATAGTACTGAACCCTGCATATATTATGTTTTTCTTCCTACACATACATGCCTATGATACAGTTCAATTTATAAGTTAGGCACAGTAAAAGTAATAGCAATTAAAAATAAAACAGAACAATTATAGCAATATATTATAAAAGCTTATGAATGTGGTCTCTTTCTGAAAATATCTTACTGTACTCTACTCATTCCTATTCTTGTGATGATATGTGATGATTACAGTATTTACATGATGACAAGAAATTAAACAAATGATGTAGGAATTGTGTCACACAGTATTCTTGCCTTTAGATGAGAATCATCTGCTTTGGATAATCCTAGATTATCTGGCCATGAGTAAGTTGATTGCTGGATGTCCAGAGCAATTGATGTCAAAGACAAAGTGGTGGGTAGTGCACACAGTGTAAATACGCTGGACACAGGCGTGCCCTGGGCATCACTGAGCAAGATAGCGTGAGACTTTATAACACTACTCAGAATTGTGCACAATTTTAATCTCATGAATTATTTCTGAAATTTTCAATTTAATATTATCAGACCATGATTGACTGAAGGTAGCTAAAACCACAGAAAGCAAAACTGCAGATAAGGGAGGGGTGATCCGCATAACAAACTCATAGTTAATATCATACTCAGTGGTGAAAAATTGAAAGCCTTTTCTCTGAGATCAGGAATAATACAAGGATGTTCAGTCACACCACATCTATTCAACACAGCACTGGAAGTTCTAGCTGGGACTACTAGGCAAGACAAAGCAATGAAAGGCATTTTAATTGGAAAGACAAAAATTAAATTGTCCTTGTTTGCAGGCAACATAATTGTATATACTGAAAATCCTAAACAGTCAACAAAAAACTGTTAGAACTAATAAACAAATTCAGTAAAGTTTTGCAGGACATAAATTCAGCATGCAAAAATTAGTAGCATTTTGATAACTAACAATAAACTATCTGAAAAAGAAAACAAGAGAACAATCCCATTTACAATAGCTACAAAGAAAAAGATACTTAGGAATAAATTTAATCAAGGAGGTGAAAGATCTGTATGCTGAAAACTATAAAAAAATTGATGAAAGAAATTGAAAAGTACACAAATAAATGAAAAAATATACCATTTTCATGGATTGGAATAATTCATATTGTTAAAATGTCCATACTATCCAAAGCAATTTACAGATTCAATGCATTCCTGATTAAAATTCCAAGGGCATTCTTCACAGAAATAGAAAAAAAATTCTTAAATTTATATGGAACCACAAAAGACAAAAGATAGCCAAAGAAATCTTGAACAAAATAACAAAGTTGGAAGTATCACACTACCTAACTTAAAATATACTACAAAGCTATAGTAATCAAAACAGCATGATTCTTCCATAAAAACAGGCACAAAGACCAACAAAACAGAAGAGAGTGACTGGAAATAAACCCACACATTCATGGTCAATTGATTTTTGACAAAAGTGTCAAAAACACAGAATAAGAAAAGGATAGTGCCTTCAATAAATAGTGTTAGGAAGACTGGACATTCACAAGTAGCAGAATGAAATTAGACTTATTTCACATCAGATATAAAAAATGAACTCAAAATGTAATAAAGAGTTAAACATAAAAGCTGAAACTGTAAATGGGAAGAAAACAAGGGAAAAGCTCCATGACATTGGTCTGGCCAATAACTTTTTTGACATGAATCCAAAAGCAGAGGCAACAAAAGTGTGAGATTACATCAAATTAAAAAGCTTCTGCACAGCCAAGGAAACAATCAATAGAGTAAAAAGGGAGCCTATGGAGTGGCATAATAAGTTTGCAAACCATATACATGTAATAAGGGGTTAGTATCCTAAATATATAAGGAACACAACTCAATATTAAGGAAACAAATAACCTGATTGGAAAATGGACAAAAGATCTAAATAGACATTTTTCAAAAGAAATACAAATGATCAATAAGCATATGAAAAAAGTGCTCATCATCACTGATTATCAGGGAAATGCAAACTAAAACCACAAGGAGATATCACTTTACCTATTAAAATGGCTATTATCAAAAAGATGAAAAAAACCAAAGTTGCAGAGGATGTATAAAAAGGGAATCATTGCACACTGTTAGTGGTAAGATACATTAGTATAGCCATTATGGAAAACAGGTTTATCTAAAACTTAAAATTGAACCACCATCTGATTCATAAATCCTACTACTTATGTACCTAGTCAAAGGAAATGAAATCAGTATCTTGCAGAGGTATCTGCACTCTCATGTTCATTGCAACATTATTCACAATAGCCAAACTAAGTATCTCTCAATGGATGAATTGATAAAGAAAATCGGCTGGGCACAGTGGCTCACACCTGTAATCCCAGTACTTTGGGAGGCCCAAGTGGGCAGATCACCCAAGGTCAGGAGTTCGAGACCAGTCTGACCAACATGGAGAAACCCCATCTCTACTAAAAATACAAAATTAGCCAGGCATAGTGATGCATGCCTGCAATCCCAGGTATTCAGGAGGCTGAGGCAAGATAATAGCTTGAACCCAGGAGGCAGAGATTGTGGTGAGCCAAGATTGCACTCCAGGCTGGAAAACAAGAGCGAAACTCGGTCTCAAAAAAAAAAAAGAGGCAAAGAAGATCTGGTATATATACAAAAAGAAATATTATTTAGCCTTTAAAAGGAAGGAAATCTTGTCATTTGCAACAATGTAGGCGAACCTTAAAATAAGCCAGGTGCAGAAAGACAAATGCTGCAAATGCTGCATACTTTTACTAATAGTTGTAATCTACAGAGAGTTGAACTCAGAAGTGGAGGAGAATGGTGATTACCAGGAGCTGAGAGGATTCAGGGAGGAGGAGATGGTTGGTCAAAGGATAAAAACTGTAAAAAAAAAAAAAATAGTATTTTGTATGGTTTCATCATTTTAAATTTACTGAAGCCTTTTTTTTAAAAAAAAAAAACTTTTTAAATGTTATTTTACTTTTTAGAGATGAAATCTCACTATGCTTCCCAGGCTGGTCTCCTACTCCTGGGCTTCAGGGATCCTTCCCCTTCAGTCTCTGGATTAGAGACACCCGCTCCAGGCGAGGCTTGTTTTATTGCTGAGCACGTGGTCTATACTGGAGAATGTTCCATATGTGCTTTAAAATAAGGCGTATTATGCTCTTGTTGGATGGAGTGTACTATCAATGTCTGTTAGTTCTAGTTGCTGTATAGAATTTTGTAAGTTTTACAGATCTTTGTTGATATTTTGCCTTGTTGTTTCGATCCGTTATTAAAAGTGAGGTATTGAAATGTTTGATTATTACTGCTAAATTGTATATTTCTTCCTCAATTATGTCTGTTTGCCTCATGAATTTTAGGGCTTTGCTTTTAGGTGCATACATCCTTCTAATTCCTAATGGGTAGAACCTTTTATCATAATAAAATATTGCTCTTATGTCTAGAAACTTCTTTTAACAGTGATTTCATCTGATGTTATTTATATTCACCGGAGCTCTCTTTTGGTTCCTGTTTTCCTACAAGAACCAGAGAACACATTGATACATCTTTTCCGTATTTTTATTTTCAACTTAACATGTATTTTTGTACCTAAAGTGAGTATCCTGTAGACAAAGTATAGTTAGATCTTGTTTTGTTTGTGTGCTTTTTTTTAAAAAACACAAACTGATAATTTTTGCCTTTTTTTTTTTTTTTGAGACGGGGTCTCACTTTATCACCCAAGCTGTAGTGCAGTAGCCCTGTCTTGGCTCACTGCAACCCCTACCTCTCGGGTTTAGAGGATTCTCCTGCCTTGGCCTTCTGAGTAGCTAGGATTACATGTGTGCGTCACCATGCCCAGCTAATTTGTTGTACTTTTAGTAGAGACAGGTTTTTACCATGTCGGCCAGGCTGGTCTCAAACTCCTGACCTCAGGTAATGCATCTGCCTCGGCCTCCCAAAGTGCTGGGATTACAGGCATGAGCCACCATGCCCGGCAATTTCTGCTTTTTGATCAGATTTTTAGACTAACTTTAAAATTAATGTATTTCTCTGAGTCAGCTTCCTAAGCAGGAAGAAGTACATTTTTACAAAATTTACCACTACCGAGTGTGTACTGTATACTAGTGCTGTCTAATATTATAGCTAAAAAACTGTTATATTTTTGTTTTCTTTACTATTACAGGAAGTCTTGAACCTATTTTGTTTTTGATGTCATACAATAAAGTGATATGAACTTTAAACTATATTTTTGTAAAGTAGATGCTGTTTTTACTTTTCAGCCAGGATACTGTAACATGTGTCTCAACTTTCCTTGCACAAAAGAATGTTAAAAATGTGCTTTGAGAATGAAAATAGCTGCCATATAGGCTTAACAAGTCAATGCTGGATTTTTATCGAAACACCCAGAATCACATATAATATATGTTTTTCCCTCCAAATTTTCACACTGATTTCTTGGTTCTTAGTTAATGAATATTGATTCCCCTTGCTTGTTTCTATTTTTAATGTTTGTTGATAACTAACCTCAAGTATAGACTGAATTTCTGTTGGAGTCTCAATGCGCGATCAGGCACACGAAGCCCAATGTCTGTGCCAAGCCTCTACTTTGGAAAAGGGGCAGCCCAGCCCCCGGAGCTCTGTGATATTCCTAGACATACCCATTAACAGTCCTGGATTTTCTACTCCACAGGTAATTTGGGATTTTGTGACAGTATGTTTGTTGTAGGCCTGAGATGTGCATGTGTGTTTTGTGGGGCTGTATCAAATCTAATGGTTTGTTGATACTATCAAAAAGAAACAAGCTCACATCGATCCCTAATCCAAGTCTTTGGAAACTTAAAACTGTAACTTCTTTGGAGTTCTACGTCAACAAGACAGCGCTTTGCTGCTTTTGCAGTTGAGATGTTTCATGATTATACTATTTAAATGACAGTAATAGAGGTCTTTATTTTTTGTCTGGTTTATCCTAGTGTCATTTCTTTTGCAAAAAATATTTGAAGACAGCAAAAGCGTTGTCGGTGACCTCCCAAAATTATAGTTGGTTTTGAAACTACCACGGTGGCTGCTACCCATAGAGCGTCTTGCTACTTGGAACACTGCCTGGGGCTTCAAGTCAGCATGACTTCATATTTAAAGGTCAGCTCAGGTTTCTGGAAGCCAAGCCACTCCATTTCGGACTGCCATTGGCAACCCTGATGCCAGTGTGGTGTGCTGGCTCCGGTAATTTCCTAGCTGTTAATGTAATGACACATGGCTTCCAACTGTGCTTCAGTAAATTGCTTCTTCTTAAGATCCTTTACCATTCCTGGATCTCATAGGGCACACATATTTTAGTTTTAAAGCAAAAGGGAAAGGAAGAAAGAAAAAAAAGTCTATCATCTCATTGCCTGAAGGTAATTGTGTAAAAGAGCCATTCCCGACAAAAAGACTACAGCTCATATTTCATGCTGATTTCTTCCCTTTGCTCATGCAGGAATCTCCAGCAGTAAAAGGAAGAACACACGAATCTTTCATCTATACTCAAGAAAGTTAGTTTATACATTAAACACTTTCAGGAGATACATATTTTATATGTCTAATTAATAAATTTAACATCCATTCAGTCCAACAAAATTGGCTTGGAAGACCAAAATACTCTATTGTGGCCTTCGTTACTTAGAAATAGGAAGTGATTAAATAAATGAATATATTATTTATAACATTTTCTCTTCAAGATTGCAAAAAACTCACTGAAACCATGGGAATTCTTTGAATAAAAATATAATTAGTATCTTTTCCATAGCCTACTATATTGGATATATATTTGTCAGGAGAAATGATTTTAGTTAACCTATGCAAATATGAGCTGTTTTTAAGAAGAATGGATGAGACAGCAAAAGAAAATTCAAAGAATTCATAAATGTCAGAGTTTTACAGAAACCAAGTGAAGGATTTTAACGTGAGGGAAATGAGAAGACAGTACATTCCATAAAAAGAGGCATGTACTCTAAGTGACTACGGAGAAGTCTGATTCTTGCAAAAAAACTGCTTTAAATTTTTTTACAGGCCATCAGTCCCAATCTATAAACCAATGAATCTACAGCTAAGAATTTGTTTCCTTACTGACCCTGTTTTCATATAAAAATAATCTCAGTTCTAATAAACATGCAAGGATTTGGAACCATTTGCAGCAACTAATGTAAACAGGATGCTTTATAAAAACAAAGACAAAATAAAGAATTCCTAGAGATCCAGGTGCTTGGATTTTCTAATCTGGATTATTTTAATTGAGTGAAAAAATGAACCATATTTTGTCACAGGAGGAGAGTACAGAGGGATCTTCACTAAACATTGCTTAGGATTTGCTTTCGAAGTTTTGTCTTGTATAATTTACCCATTAAAAATATGTAGTTTGTCACCAGGGGCAGTGGCTCTTGCCTGTAATCCTAGCACTTTGAGAGGCCAAGGCGGGCAGACCACTTGAGGTCAGGAGTTCTAGATCAGCCTGGCCAAGATGCCAACATGGTGAAACTCCATCTCTACTAAAAAGACAAAAATTAGCTGAGCTTGTTGGTGCTCACCTGCAATCCCAGTGACTCAGGAAGCTGAGGCAGGAGAATTGCTTGAACCTGGGAGGTGGAGGTTGCAGTGAGCCGAGATTGTGCCCTTGCACTCCAGCCTGGGTGACAGTGCCTAAAAATAAAATAAAATAAAATAAAATAAAAATTTAAAAAGAAAATAAAATGAAAAAAAATGTAGTTTGACTGGAGATAGGTGAAAGGTCAGACAAGACACTGGAACTACATATAAACACACACACAAATATATACAAGCATATACAGATGCATATAAAAATACAAAGATGTACATGATACACACATACACCTATGGACCAATCAGCATGCACTTCCTTCTTTTTTAGGCTCATAAAAACTCCAGACTCAGCCAGACTCAAGCAGAGAGGATGGAGAGATGACAAGGGAGATGACAGGACCACCTGCCTGCAGAGAGGAGCCATCCACTCTAGGGCCTCCTCTCTGCTAGGAGCTGAACACTTGTCAGGACACTCCAGCTGCAGAAAGGAGCCACCTACTGTGGGTCTCCTCTGAGCTGTTCTGTTGATCACTAAAGCTTCTCTTTGTCTTGTTCACCCTCCACTTGTCTGCATATCTCGTTCTTCCTGGTTGTAGGAGAAGAACTCAGGATCCACTGAAAGACAAGGCTCTGAATGGTGAGGCTGAAAGAGCTGTAACACAAACAGGGCTGAAACATGCCCCTTCCTCTCCACAATGCAGGTAAAGAGAATGAGAGAAAAGCTGTGGCCCTTGGGGGACCCCAGACCTGGGAACTCCCCAAGCCAGGGCTGTGACTTTCACTTTGGAGCCCTGTGGTTCCTGGCATCTCCAAGCTTCCGGGTGCCATCACATTCCCTAGTGTCAGCTGGGGAAGCTGCTTGTGGTGCACCTGGTTCAGCTGCAGCCTCACAGAGAGCTGGCACCCATGCCGGCATCTGGAGCTGCCCCCCCACCACACAGCAGCAGCCAGCATGTCTGACTGTGCAGTGGCTGGACCCCATACTTGCTCACACACCCCTTGCTGCTCCACACCTGACTCAGTTCCCCTTGGAGGCAGGCAGCATGAACCCAGCTCAGCCTGCCAGGCTGAGTGGGTGGAACAAGCCCAGTGGGACTGAGCTAAACTCAGGCAAAGACGCCACTGGCCACAGAGGTTTCTGGCCAGAAAAGTGACACCCCAAAGATCCTGTAACAATTGTATTTTTCATTTGAGGTATTATACTCATTTCTTTTCAAACTTGTCTCTTTTAAATGTGTTGTATCCTACTTTCCTCCAGCTCCATTCCTTCTCTTAGTCTCCTTCAGAATTTTTTTACTATCTTAAATGTTTGGGGTGCTCATAATCCTATTTGTTGTAATTCTTGACTAATCTGTGTGATGAGCCATTTCCTCATATGGTTTGTGCTTGCTTTATTGGGATAGAGCAACTGTTCACATCCGTTTTCTAGCTTGGGATTTTCAACCCTTCAGTCTAGTGTCAATTTGGCTCCAGACCTCCACAGGGCATGAGATAAGAGTTTCTTCCCTCCCAAGCTGGGAATAGAGAGGACCTTCTCTGTAGCATCCCTGGGCTGAAGATCAGATTTTTCAGGGCTTTTCCATGGGAAGGGCATCCTAAGGAAGCAACTTGGTTTAAGTTTACAGTGTTGTCCTGGCCTCAGGCTGTACCATCCGATCCTGAGTGTGAATTTAAAACACCAGCCTCAACTTTACTAGGCCCTGTATCTGACTTTATTTTGCCTCTGGCTTGCCTTTTATATATCTTGATTTAGGTTCCTTCTGTTATAAAACTCAGAGATTTTCTGTGTTTTTTCCCTCTCATATTCAATTATATATTTCAGGTTTTGTATCATATTTTGTTCAGCATTTTAGAAATCTGAAACAATAGGAAAACTGAAACAGAACAGGATTCTGGTTAGCTCAGTTTTCCATGTCATTAGAAATTTGGGGCATGGTTTTAAAGCATAAAACATAGTCTTGCAGGCTCTTTGCACTTCTAGTGTATGTGCTTTGATTTAACACTGGCCACTGAAGCTCCTTGTCTTCCCTGTGCTTGGTTCATCACCCAGATCAAATTGGAATGTTCTCTAGATTCATCAGCATAGACCTGTGTGGCTCCAGCCTGCTCCTTCAACTCTGGCTCCACGCACTGCCCTTCAGAGCTACTTGTATATCTAGTTCATATGCTTTACCTTTATAAATTGTTTTCCTTCCTTTTTTGGGCAAACAGTATCGTATTGTCAATCACATATTCAATGCCCTGACAGGAAGTTGTATTGTTTCTTTTGCTTTTCCAAAAAACAGATTACTTGATGCTTTCCACTTTTAAATAATTCTAAATTTCTAACTATCCAAGTTTTCTTCCAACATGACTTAGTTCATTTTCTCCAAAAATATCCTTAGCACTCACGTGGGCAAGTCTTATCAGCTTACTTAGCCTTTACCCAGGTCATTTATTCTGACGTGGTACTTTCTTTTAAAATCTAAAGTATTGAAATTTGTTTCATACACACACATCTTAAAACTAAAAATAGCCACTGCACTTAGGCTGGAGAAATGAAGGGCCAGGTATATCCTTGCGAAATATTTGAAATTTTTACCATTTGCCATCTTTTCAAGAATAAAAACTACATTAAAAACATAGACAAATGAGTGTTATACAGTAAAATGTACACAGCAAAAACTAATTTCTATGACTGAATTATGATGATGTCTATAAAGGAGACTGAATTTTCAAGTTGTCTCGTCAATCGACATACAGTGTTTTAAACCCTCAGGTAGCCAACCTAGTTCCATTTTAAATGATAATTTCATTCTGTTATTTTGATATTTTGTTATGTTATATGAGCCAGTCGTATTAACCAGATGATATACAAGTCTACACGTGGTCAGTGTGTAAAAAATAAAATGAGCAATCACATAGGTCTTGCTTAAATGGCAGTCAGACGAAACAGCAGCAAATGAATATGATGAGAAACCTAAAGTTTATTGTTAATTGTCATGTGTTACTGTCATCTGCAGGTAAGCTTACTGTGACCGTTTCTGAGGAAGGCATTACACTTACATACACAAGGTTTAGCTTCATTTCACAGTGCTGGGTCTGAAAAGGCTACCAAATGGCAAGCATCTGAAATTTTATCTTTTATTTATATATTTTTTATTTTGGGGGACAGAGTCTCACTGTATCACCAGGCTGGAGGGCAGTGGTGCAATCTTGGCTCACTGCAACCTCTGCTCCTGGGTTCAAGCAATTCTCCTACCCCAGCTTCCCGAGTAGCTGGGACTACAGGTGCACGCCATCATGTCCTGCTAATTTTTGTATTTTTAGTAGAGAAGGAGTTTCGCCATGTTGACCAGGATGGTCTCAATCTCTTGATCTTGTGATCCGCCTGCCTCAGCCTCCAGAAGTGCTGGGATTACAGGTGAGAGCCACTGCGCCCGCTCTTCCCCAAAACGGCAGGTTTTATCTTTTAAAGCTTAGTAAAATTAGAAATTGTTTTGGATTTTAAAAGGCCATGAAATATGAAACTTTTAGGATATATTACGATTTATCCTTTGAAACCTTTTTAGTAAAAATTAATTTGGATCTTGGAAATCACTAATGCATTTAAAAACAAGAAATGTATTACAAACTCTGGGAACATCTTTCCTCACTCACGATGCAAAAACCACCAGAGTATTTTCTCTAAAATGAATACTGCATTTTACAAAAGAACTCTAAATACTGGGAAATGATGCCTATTTATAAAAGTTTATTTTGTGATTGAAAAACAGTAGTGCTCTGTCTTTGAGGCCCTATCTTGGCAGCACACCACATGAAATCTTTCCTCAAAGGTTTTGGTTGTCATGGTGGCTTATACTTGTAATTCCATTGCTTTGGGAGGCTGGAGAGGAAGGACTGCTTGAGGCCAGAAGTTCGAGATGAGCTTGGAAAACACAGTGAAACCCTATTTCTACCAAATTACAAAAAAATTAGCTAGGCATGGTGGCATGCACCTGTAGTGCCAGTTACCCAAAAGGCTGAAGTGAAACGATTGCTTAAGTCCAGGAGGTGGATGCTGCAGTGAGCCATGATGGCACCACTGCACTGTATTACAGCATGGGTGACAGAGCAAGACCTTGTCTCAAAAAAAAAGTCTTGGTACAAAGTGTTCTTTAAATAGATCTATCAATCCCACATGAGTACACATTTTTATATCGGATTTTAAAGACTCAGATCACTCACCTAAATTACTTAATACTCAATTCTGAGTATAAATAAACTTGTCAATGGGATTCTGTGTCAAATGCTGTAAGAGAGTCCTCAAATTAGAAGAACCCCACAGCAAAACCTTTTGTAAGAGTCAGAAACAGTTTCAAGTCTACTTATAGTAAATTCCAGTTGAATTTCAGGCTTAGCTATCTTTCAATTTTGACATCTCAAAAATGGTAATAATGACAAGAGGAAGGCAGATATTGAGCAGTTCAGCTTTGAAGTCTCTCTCAGACAGTTTGCATTTTTCAGCCACATGCAGAACTAACAAGCTCCCTAAAATAATGACATTCCTTCACTCACTTTTTCTTCATGTCCCAGGACTTTGAGACTAATGAAGGTTAAGATAGGGGCCCTCCCAGTAAAATCTGACAATTGCCTAGGTTATATTCTGAGAGAAGGGGGGTCAGTGGGGAGAGCAGCATCCCAACGTTGTCACAAATGTATCACAGGCCCTTCCAGATGTTTTTTGTAAGTGCGAAACTCATTATTGCAAAATTCCTGCAGATTACAGAACCTCTGTGAATTCCAAAATCAGAGATTTTCCACAATACTCATATTTTTGTAAATATTCCATGATATTCTTTTTATTTCCAGGTGTGGTATATAAAATTGACAGCTTACACTAAGAAATATTTCTTATGACAAAACACTTCTTATGCACTGTATTGCTTTTAGTTTTGAATTATTTCAAGGCATGTTAGGAAACGAAAAAAAAAAAGATATTCAGTATATCTAAGATCAAATGAACCAAGTTGCTTAATTCAGTGGTTTCCATATCAACGATGTGACTACAAGTTAAAAGTGCTGAAGTCCTAAGTGTCTCTTCCTGAGAAATTTCCCATTCAGGGCTCAACAGCACAAAACTTTTATTAGCGTTTCTCTGGGGAATCAGCCGGCATTCCTTGGTCTCTGCAAACTGGACAGCAGGTTCCTTTCAGCAATTCAGGACTGGGACAGGGAGCCGGGGGACAAGTCTCCACCGTACAGGTGATCTGGCCACTCTGAAAGGCAACATGCACATATCATCTCCATGCTTCTTAAAGATAAATAAATGTTTCTTATAATATACATAAGCGAATAAGCTGACTGTCTCAATATAATAAAAACTGCTCTTGATAGGAGATCATTTTTGCATGATTTCTATTCATTCTTTCTTTCTATACATTTGCAGCACGAAGAGCAAGGCTGCCCTATAAAATGTTACCTACCTTACCGTACCATATGGGAGGATATGCTGCAGAAGTTCATTCGTCTAGAGGGCTGGAAATAATCAGCTCTCTTCAAAAAGCAAACCAAATAACGAATACTGAGCTTTTTTTTTTTATTTTGGTGGATACCATGACAGCACTTTTGTATTTTTCCATAGAATTGTGTCGTTGACCAAGTACCTTTAGGCAGCGTTTATAGTGAGCCTAACTGGAGAATAATGAGATGAACTCATGTCCCAGGCTGGCTCAGTTTACTTGTTGACATGAACTTCCTTAGCCTTGGTTCCCTCGTCCATCAGTGAACATGGAAAAAGCTTGTGATCTCTGGGAAGTGCTCATTAGATGGCTATACTTTTTAAATCAATAATCAAAAGCTTCAACATTTCACACCAGTACCTTGATCTTAAAAATATGCCTAGAATCTATTGACATAAAGTATTTTTTTTTCTCCTTTTGAATTTTTCAAGTATGTTTCAACTGGCTGGCTGGGAGAAGTGAAAGAGGGTGAGGTGAAGGGGCAAACGCACAGCACAAACCTCACAGACGCAGTGCGTGCAGTCTTCTTTCATCCAGCGCTCCTCGGCCTTCCTTGGAACCCCATTAACATCTGTACACCCTGCCTGCCTCAGGCGTGCCTCCAGCTTGTTTATCTGAATGGGGAGGCAAAGGAAAGAAGACTGGGAATTGAAGCGGAGAGCAACAAAGCAGATCAATAACGTGGTTTGATGAAACGCTCTATTCTGTAAGCACACACCTAGAAGGCAAACGAAACTTCAAAGCCCACAGAATTTTTCTTAACGTTTTTTCCCGGAACTTAATGAGCTTGAATTATTCAGTGTCCACACTAATAAACAGTTCTGTAGGTGTGAAAAAATATTGAACGTAGACCTAGACTCTGAAAGAGTTAAGTTCTAAAGGAAGGAAAATTAAAATCAAATGAGTGAAATTACGTATTTGGAAAATCTTCTCAATAAACATAAATGTAAATTCAACTGAAAAGTATTTTATTTTTGTCCCCCAAGTTGTTATAAAATAACATCTATTTAACAAATATTTATTAAGTTTCAAAGATGAAAGCAGGCAAATCAGGGTCTCTCTGACTTTACAATTTGGTAGAAAGTCCACTAAACCACAGCTATAAGCCATTAGATAATGAGGGAATTTAGGAATCCCAAGGGGAGCAGGAGGGAAGTTGATATGGTCTGGCTGTGTGTCCCCACTCAATCTCATGTTGAACTGTAATTCCAAATGTTGCAGGAGGGACCTGGTGGGAAGTGACTGAATCTTGGGGGCAGATTTCTGCCAGGCTGTTCTCGTGATAGTGAGTTCCCATGATGGTTTAGAAGTGCGTGGCACTCCCTCCCTCATTTGCTCTCTCTCTCCTGCTACCATGTGAAGAAGGTACCTGCTTCACCTTTGCCTTCCACCGTGACTATAAGCTTCCTGAGGCCTCCCAGTCATGCTTCCTGTTAAACACTATGGAACTGTGAGCCTATTTTTTTCATAAATTGCCCGGTGTCAGTTCTTTATAGCAGTGTGAGAATGGACTAACACAGAAGCTATACTCAGTTCTGCCTTAGGAAATGAGGGGAGACCTTATATTACAGACTGAACTGTGTTCCCCCAAAATTCATAAGTTGAAGCTCTAATCCCCAGTGGGACTATATTTGGGCACAGGAACTCTAAGGATGTAATGAAGGTTAAATGAGGTCATGGGAGTGAAGCTCTAACCCAATAGCACTGGCCTCCTTGTAAAAAGAGGAAGAGACACCAGATGTGCTCACACAACGAAAGCTGTGTGAGGACACAGGGAGATGGTCACCATCAGGAAGCCAAGGAGTGAGCCCTTGGAAGAAACTGTCCCTACTGACACCTTGATCATGAACTTTCAGCCTCCAGAACTGTGAAAAAATAAACCATTTATGTTACCCATTCTCTTGTATTCTGTTACGGTACCTGAGCAGACTAATAGGTCTTATATGGCAAAAAGCATGTGAGTTGTGAAAGATGACCATGTCTTTCAGGAGGACAAGCATTTCAGGCAAGTGGAAAAAATATATGTATGTGTTAAAGCATGGGCACCCCAAACAGATCAGTATTCCAGAAATGTACATTTTTCTCCCCTCCATTGTTGGGGAGATCCACAGAGAACATGTTAATGGGAATTGAGGTGGGATGAATGGGCAGCAAAGAAAATTAGGACCTTAAACGTCGCATAAATTAATTAAGTACACTCTCCAGGCAATGGGAAATAACATAATGATTGCTCCAGTGGTAACATGAAGGATCACTGGTAAGAAACTAGCAAGGAGACCCATATGGGCTTCACTGAGGAAGGAGGGAGTGAGACTCAAAAGAGTCATGTAGCAGGTACAGGAGACTGAATAGATGTGGGTTGAAGGAGAAGAGAAGAACCTAAAATGGTTCCAAAGAAGTTCCAGTTTGCATCAGGTGCATAAAGGATGAGATGACACTCACCAAGATATTGTTCTAGAAAATACAATCTAAAGGAGCGATAATGTATAAAGAAATGTATAAACATTTTTAATTGAAAGAGATTTTTAAGAATAACAGAAATAACACAACTTTTACGAAAGAAGAGGGTACATCCAAGAATACTGGATGACTTGTATAAGTTATAGTCGCATTTTCACGGGTTGAATTTTGCTCCCACCAAAAATTTGTCTGATGAAGTCCTCACATGCTCTACCCTAGAATGTGACCGTATTTGGAGACAGGGACCATATAGAAACAATTAAGGTAAACTGAGCTCTCTAAGATAAGTCCTAATCCTGTATGACTGGCGTACATATAAAACAATGAGACTGGCACATGGATACACACAGAGCGAAGACCATAACAAGATGTAAGGAGAAGGCAACCATCTTCAATCCGAGAAGAGAGGCCTCCGAAGTCAAGCCTGCCAACAAACACATTGATCTCAAACTTCTAGATTCCAGAACTGTGATAAAATAAAATTTATTTTGTTGAAGCCACCTAATGTGTGGTATTTAATAGAGTATACCTAGAAAACTAATACAAACACTACTAGTGTACAGACCCAATATCTTCAAATGACTTTACTGTACGTATGAATCATACTGGATCTATCCATTAACAAGTATTCTTTCCAGGTTTTTCTGACCACTGTCATTTGGTTGGAAATTGCATCATAATGTCAAACACTGACTAAGGTGGTATCTATGACAAAAATTATTGTGCCCAAGACAACTTTCGAGTAAACAACTGACCAAACTGGAAGGCCGGATCAGAAAAGTGATTATTTATTTTTAAATAGTTATTGAGCATCTGCTGTTTGAGAGATTCTTAGGTAGGCCTAAAGGAGACTCAAATGATAATAAGCTAGGATTTCTATTCTTAATGAGTCTGCAGTCTGGCAGGGAAGACTGAATTTGTACAAAAAATAAATATGGTACAAGCCATAAGAGTACACACACATGAGAGTTCAAGGAAAAACAAATTGCTTTTAGAAATATGGGATGAGAAAGGTAGTTCTCAGAGAGGAATTTACAAATTAAGTGGTACTTGAGTTAGGCCATGAATAAAGGTTGTATTTCAATATGAGAGCGTGTATGCACATGAGGTTATAGAATGGGGGAAGGGAAAAGACATTTTAACTAGAGAGAAAATGTATAAATGAAGCAAAAAAGAGGGGAAGGTGAACAGCATTCCAGTTGGGGTAGCACATAACACATGAGAAATGGGTTATTTGGAAAATCAATTAAAACATGGGTTAGGACTACATTGTAAAGATCCTTAAATAACAGTGAACTCAGACTTAACTGAGAAAGCAAAAAGTCTTAATGTGAAAGAATTTTGATTCTGTAAATTCTTTTCACCACTTTTTGGTTGAAGTAAGACAGCAAGATTGGATCTCAGAAGATAATTTAGCTTGAGTGCCTACCGTGGGCAGTGGCATCCACCCATTCATTACCCAATAGATATATTTAGTACCTGATATGTACCAGCTAATACACTAATAAACTAGCAGGACTTGATCCCTGACTTTAGCTGAGCCCTGAGAATGGAGAAAATGATAAGACAAATATTACAATGCAGGCTGGAATGATAGGGCTTCACAAGGACCAGATATAAACCAAATAATCCATTGCTTGAGTGGGTTCATGGGTTTGAAGTATGAAAATTGGAAAAAAATCTCTGAAGATATTAATGAGTATGTCCTAGCAGACACTAGGACACACAGAAAACTTTTATTTCCAGAAGTACTGGGAAAATGTATACCTATTCTAAACTTCAGGCACTTAGAACAGTAAAGCTTTTTCTAATTTAAATAAAATTACAAATTAATAAATTATTTAAGGAAAATAGCTTTGGGTTCCTGTTTTTTGTTTTGTATTGTTTTATTGTTTTGAGACAGTCTCATTTTGTCACCCAGGCAGGAGTATAGTGGCATGATCATGGCTCACTGTATCCTCAACCTCCAGGGCTCAAGTGATCCTAACACCTCAGCCTCCCAAGTAGCTGGATCCACAGGTGCACATCATCGTCTCCAGCCAATTTTTGTTGTTCTGTAAAGATGGGGTCTCACTATGTTGCCCAGGCTGATCTTGAACTCCTGGGCTCAAGCAATCCTCCTGTCTTGGCTTTCCAAAGTGCCGAGATTACAGGCATAAACCACCACATCCTACCCTAAGAAGGGACATAAATAGTTTAAGAATCTTGTATGTATCATAAATATAAGAAATACAGTACATGACAGTTTTATTCCAGGTTTAACTACAAAGCCTTGATGATGAAAGGATGTCACTTTCTTTTTCCTATCACCCGATGTGTTCATTGTTAGTGTATAAAAATGCCATTAATTTTGTATACGTTTATCTTAGGGTTACCTTGTATCCTACAACCTTGTTCAACTCATTTATTCATTTTAAGAGTATTTTTGTAGGTTCCTTGAGATTTTCTATTGTAGGTAGCTGTATCATCTGAAAATAATTTTATTTCTTCCTTTTCAATCTATAGGCCTTTTCGTTTCCTTGACTTATTGCACTGGCAAGAACTTCCAGCATTAGGTTGAACAAGAGTGGTGAGAACGGACATCCTTGCCTTGTTCGCAGTATCCTGCAATTTTAGGGAGAAAGCATTCAAGCACTCACCATTCAGCAGGTAAATGACAGGGTGCTGTTTCCCTTTTGCTTCTTTCAACCTGTTTTTATTTTTATTTTGTTTTCAGAAGTGTGACTATCATGCATCTTGGTGTGCATTTCTTTGGAATTGCATTCACCCTCTCTCTTCTTTCCATCCAAGACTTGGATGACATAAATGTTGGATGTTTTATTTTAATTCCACAGGCCTCTGAGGCTCTGCCCAGCTTATTTTTGTATATGCTGTCTCTGTTGTTAAGAATGTATAATTGCTAGTTTTCTATCTTCCAGTTCACTGATTCTTTCCCCTCTGATCTCTATTCTGCTTTGAACCCACCTACTTATCTTTTTTATTTCTGTTCTTGTACTTTTCAGTTCCAAAATCCACATCTGGTTTCTCTTTGTGCCTTGTCTTATTCTGATGCAATTTTTCATCCATTTTTCGTTTGTTTCCAAGTGTGCTTGAAATTGCTCATTGAAGCATTTTTTATGACTGCCTTAAAATCTTCTTCAGATAACTGCAACATCTCTATCACTTCAGTGTTGACTGTCTTTTTTTCATTCCATTTGGGATCTTCCGGGTACTTGGTATGATGAATAATTTCCTATTGAAATCTCGAGGCTTTGGATCTTACTTAAGCCTTCTGTTTTAGGCGTTTTCCTCCGAAACTCCTCTGGCATGGGAAGAGAGGTCCCACATTGTCACTGCCATGTGAGAGCAGAAGTCTAGGTTCCCTCCTTGGCCTCTGTTGAACACACAAAGGGACTCTCTTCATTACTGCTGGCTGGAGTTGCGGTTCTGGCTCCCTGTCAGGTCTTCTCTTAACTCTCCTGGATGGGAGGTGTACTGTGACTCCTCCCCACACAGCCTCCATGCACCTCAGGATGGAGAGGGGCCGGGCAGCCTCATCACCCCCTGGGAAATGGAGAGCACTTGCAGCCTCCACTAGGCCTTCTCTGCAACCACCCACTGCAGGGGGAGGGGAGCCTCATTCCTAATGGGTGAGGGCAGAAGCCTAGGCTCCCCCTGTGACCCCAAGCTTTTGAGTGCATTTACCTGGCAGGGTGAAACCCTGGTTTCCTACTTGGCTTTCTTGGACAGCAGCCTCAAGGGGTCCTAGGTGCCTCAGTATAGCCTGGGGAGGGTGAAAGGCGCCTCCTCACTTGGCCTTTGCTGATCTTGCTGGAGGTGGGGGCCACAGTTTTTTCTGTGGTGTTTGGCTGGGGTAGAGTGGTTATTGCCTAGAAGTTACCTGTATTGCTAGGCCTCCCCTTTTCTGGCTTGTTGTCTAGAGGGACTCAGGTTTTATTGGGCCTTTATTCTGGATCTGTTGATGTGCTCAGGTTACTGGCTTCTTCAGCTTCAAGCCTGAGCTACATGAGGAAAAACTGCCCACGAAAGAGCATCACATTGCTCCTGGAGTCCAGGGTCCCTGGTCAGCCTCCTTTCTTGCTCTTCACCATTCTGAGTCATCTTATATTTGTTTTACACGTGATATCCAGGGGTTGTAGCTGTCTATACTATAATCAAGGAGCAGCTGGGCATGGTGGCTCAATGCCTATAATCCCGGCACTTTGGGAGGCTGAGGCAGGTGTCCAGCACTTTGGGAGGATCACTTGAGGTCAGGAGTTCAAGACTAGCCTGGCTAACGTGGTGAAACTCCATCTCTACTAAAAATACAAAAATTAACTGAACATGGTGGCAGGAGTCTGTAATCCCAGCTCCTTGGGAGGCTGAAGCACAAGAATCGCTTGAACCTGGGAGGTAGAGATTGCAGTGAGCCAAGATCGCACCATTGCACTCTAGCCCAGGCGATAGAGTGAGACTCAGTCTCAAAAAAACAAAACAAAACAAAAAAAAAGCAGGAGGCAGAAATATACCTACTCCACCTTCTCAGAAACAAAAGTCTCATTATACACTACTTCATGTAACATTTTTACTTAATTTATCCAAACTATTGCAGTTTTAGATTTCCTAAGGCTATATAATCAAAAATGTAGCCTCTCAGGCTCACTGCATTCCCCAAAAGGCAGCTGCTGTGTCTAAAATAATAAAAAGAAGATAATACTGACAATGATTGCCTCATTGTTGCCCTGCATTCTGAAAGCATCCTTATCTGCATGGTTCCTGCTTGGGGTTGAGCTGCGCCACTCCCCAAATTCAAATCTTGAGATCCTAACCCTCAGTACCTCGGAATGTGATGTTTTTTGGAAACAGGAGCATTGCAGATGTGATTAGATATGATAAAGTCATATTAGAATAGAGTGAGCCCCTACCTCACTAAACTGAGGAAGTCTGAACCAGACTGGCACACAGGGATAATGAAACATGAACTTAAAGACAGAGATCTTCAAGCCAAGGAACACAAATACTGCCAGCAGAGTACCAGCAGCTGGGGACAGGCCTAGGCAGTTCCTCCCTCACGGCCAGCAGAAGGACCAAGCCTTCCAGCATTTTGATCTCAGATTCTAGCCTCTAGCACTGTGAGACAATTCTATTGTGAAAGCTGCTCAGTCTGTGGTACCTTGTTACAGCATTTCTTGTGAACCAACACAATTCCCACCAGAGGCTCTCCAGATGCATTCTTTTCCAGTTTCATGCTCTTAAATAAAAAGATGATTCTGTAGATTCAAATGTATAAATCTTCTTTTGCTTAAGAAAATCTAACTCCTAAAGCCACCGTAGAAATCCAATCAGAAAGGTAGATGACCAAAAAACGTATGATTTTTGTAAAACTGATCAAGTTTACTCTTCTAAGTATGGAATCCCATTTTATGAAAACATATTGAGACGTTTCTTTGAGTCTGACATTCACTAATCAATTTATTGAAAACTACAAGTCTGGAAGTATTAGGTATTTACTGGCATATTTGCCTGAATTTTGGTCAGTCGTATAGGTAATCATTTGTCCCTGACGCCTATCCAATTTTGTTACTGAAGTTTCCCCCACTAAAGATAGATTGTGGCAGATTGTATTGTTTTGTTCACAGAATTGAGTGGTCCACTCTAGCAGGCCTTTCTCCACAGTCCCTTCTGGCTGCCCTGTCTGGGGTATATACCTCACTGCTGATGCCTCAGCTTTAGCTCCATAACATGGGCCTGGATAATGGCCCATGAGAGGAACTAATGAAAGTCATAAATGGAGATGCTTTAAACACCAGTCCCAGCACTGCCTATCTCCTTCTGCAACAAGAAGGTAATTTCCAGATAGAGATGCTCCTCCCTCTGGCTTGGAGGACTGAAAAACTGTGGAGCAGAGACACAGCTGAACCCCAAAAAGCATGCAACACAAGTAAGAAACAATCCTCGTTGCCATGAACCAAGATTTGGGTTGTTACTAGAGCATTAACTTAGCAAAACCTATTTCATTCGTGGCTTAATCTAGACCATGCCACTCTATAAAACACAAATGAATGAAAAAAATCTCATCAAAACAACAAGAATCACCAAGTTATTTCTTCAGTGATGGCCTTGATACAATCATGTATGTGTTTGTTCACTGGGAGCTGTATGGAAACAGTTATGGAAAAGTTGGAAGAGGTTTCTTGTTAACCAATTTATGTTGCTGAAAATCTTTTGTATGCAAAATTAAAGGGGGTAATGGAAACTACTGCAGAATCAGAACTACATGAGCTTGAACCATAAAGTCAAGGGGCCCGCCAAGACTCAATCTTGGAAAGTTCAATACTTTTGCTCAGTGTACTGAAGATGCATCTCCAGATGTTTTATGCAAGAGCATAGCCCACAAACCTGAAGCGCCACATCTCTTACAAGATACCAGGACTTCTGTTGAAAACAGCTTCTGCTTCCTCTGTTTTAAATTGGCAAGGAAATCTCTCTGTGTTCGGAAATACGATGAGTAAAACATAAAGCAACTCCAGTGTTAGCACCAGCATGCAGCAAGCTTGTAAATCATCACTCCCATCCTCATGACGAGAAAAATTGGACACACTGAAAATCAATGAATTTCTCAGTGAGCTAAGGTTGCAGGGCAGACCACTAAGGTGAAATCTGAAGAGACAGGAGGATAACCAGAGAGGAGGCCATCAAGATCTGCTTACCTGGGACAGACTGACTGAGCCTTGGGCCATACTGGTGGGAACACCTTGATGGTTAGTTTTATGAGTCAGCCTGGAGAGTGCTTTTGGATGAGATGAACATTGAAACTACTGAACTCTGGGTAAAGCAGATTGCCTTCCATAATGTGGGTAGACCTCATCCCATCAGTTGAAGACCTCAATAGAACACAAATAGCTGCCTCCCTGAGCAAGACTGACTTCTCCAGCAGATGGCCTTCGACTTCATCTGCACCATCAGCTGTCCTGGGTCTTCAGCCTGTCAGGTCAAGATTTCAGAGTGTACAGCCTCCTTAACTGTGTGAGCCAATGTCTTTTAATACATACATCAGACAGACAGACAGGCAGGCAGACATTTCCTATTAGTTCTAGTTCTCTGGAGAACTCTGACTAATACAAACACTTAAATGGTAAATTTAAGAAGTGGCTGGAGGCTTCCTCCACTTTTTTGCTCCAGTCAGACCCTAAACAAATGGAAGGATGCCCACCTACACTGGGAAGGGCACCTGCTTTTCTCAGTTCACCAATCTTAATGCTAATCTCTTCAGAAACACTCTCACAGACACATCCAGAAATACTGTTTAACTAGATAGCTAGGCATCCCATGACCCAGATTTTGACACATAAAATGAACTATCACACTCAAGGTGGCAGGGGAAAGAATCTGTTGACCAGAAGATATGTCAATAGTCACTTCCCAAACTAACATGCAAAGAGAAAACAGAATTAAAAACTAACAGAAAATAGAAGAACTACAAGGCAATATATATTTTTTTAATTGGCTATTCAGGATCTATTATAATTCCATATGAATTTTCGACAGGCTGTTTCACTTCTGCAAAAATGGTGTCATAGTTTGCCAGGGCTGCTATAACAAAATACCACAGATTAGGTAGCCTAAACAACAGAAATGTATTTTCTCACAGTTCCAGAGGCTGAAAGTCCAAAATTAAGGCGCCAGCAGGGCTGATTTCTTCTCAGACCTTTCTCTTGGCTTGTAGATGGTTATCAACTACATTTCATATTATGAGGTACTGGGGATTAGAACTCAACAAGAAAATTTGAGGAATAGACACAGTTTAGTCCGTAACACTCCACCCTTTGAATCCCTAAAAGTCACGTCTTTCTCAAGTGCAAAATAATCAATTCACCCATCCCAATTGCCTCCAAAGTCTTAATGCATTCCAAGTCCCAAATGTCATCAAAATATCATCTAAACCAATTATGAGCAAGACTAGAGGTATGATTGATCCTGAGAGAAAATTCCTCTCAATCTGTGAACCTGAGAAACCAAACAAGTTATTTGCTTTCACACTGCAATGGATAAGGACTTCTGGCAGATCACAAGAGACAGTAGGCAGGACTAGATGGCAGCTCTGGATACAGCAGCATTGCAGAGGCTTTCATTGTGAATTTTAGCTCCAGATCAACTGCAAGAACAAACCAGCAATCCCGAGAGGACCCACAGACCCTCTGAAGGAAGTGGAGTGCTCCTGCAGGACCCAGGACCCAGGAGACACCCCAAATACTGTGAGTGCCCCAACTGGAGAAGTGGGAAATGGAGACCCTTCTTTCACGGTCACACACCCCCACTGGACAAGCTGAAGGTCTGTTTGCAGGAGATGTTCCCATCTTTACCTGGAGCTGAGTCAAGTTAGAGAGTCAAGCCAAGTGAAATACAGGGAAGATGGAGGCAGCAGAGAGGCCCTGGGAGCTCACTGAATCCCCAAGCAGTCCATTCCTGCTGTATACCACAGACGTCCATCAGGAGAGAGGCCAGAGAAGCAGGGGCTAAAACCTCACTGGGGAGAAAGACCTCCCTAGCTGAACTTTGTAACAATTTGAGTGAGGTGAGAAGCCTCCTAGCCAGAACTCTGGAAGGGTGCAAATCCAGCTTGCAGACTTCACAGGCAGTGGAAGAACCAAAGCCCTTTTCTTTTACAGCTGGGAGGCAGAAAGCCTGAAAGCCTCGGACAAGTTTTCAAGCCTGCCCTCCACCGGCTGTTGCAGGTGGCATGGTGGGAGTGAGACCAACTCTTTGGTTTGTTTAGGAGCTGGGTGAGGCCTGTGACTGCCAGATTTTCCCTACTTCCCTGACAACCTGCATGACTCAGCAGAGGCAGCCATAATCCTCCTAGGTACAAAACTCCAGTGACCTGGGAATCTCACCCCTGTCCCCAAAGCAGCTGCAGCAAGACCCACCCAAGGAGAGTCTGAACTCACACAGGCCTAGCTTGGCCCCCAACTAATGGTCCCTCCCTACCCACCCTGGTAGCAGAAGACAAACGCCATACAATCTTGGGAGTTCAAGGGCCCCATCCACTGCTGGTCCCTGCTTATACTACTACAGCTCATGCTTTCTGGAAAGCACCACCTCCTAGCAGGAGGTCAACCAGCACAAAAATAAGAGCATTAAACCACCAAAGCTAAGAACCCTCATAGAGTCCACTATACCCTCTGCTACCTCCACCAGAACAGGTGCTGGCATCCATGGCTGAGAGACCCATAGATGGTTCACATCACAGAACTTTGTGCAGAAGCCACCAGCACCAGCGAGGAGCTGGGTAGATGCACTGGGTGGCTAGACCCAGAAGACAGACAACAATCACTGCAGTTCAGCTCATAGAAAGCCACAACCACAGGAAAAGGGGGTGAGTGCTATAGCAAGGGAACACCCCATGGAACAAAAGTATCTGAGTGACAGCCTTCAGCCCTAGACCTTCCCTTTGACAGAGCCTACCCAAATGAGAAGGAACCAGAAAGCCAACCCTGGTAATTTGACAAAACAAGGCTCATCAACACCCCCCAAAAATCACACTAGTTCACCAACAATGGATGCAAACCAAGAAGAAATCCATGATTTAGCTGAAAAATAATTCCGGAGGTTAGTTATTAAGCTAATCAGGGAGGGACTAGAGAAAGGCAACATCCAATGTAAGGCCTTGTATCAAAAAAATGATACAAGAAGTGAAGGGAGAAATATTCAACAAAATATAATGCTTAAAGAAAAAAATTAAAAATTCAGGAAACTTTGGACATACTTTTAGAAATGTGAAATGCTCTGAAAAGTCTCAGCAATAGAATTGAACAAGTAGAAGAAAGAAATTCAGAGTTTGAAAATAATGTCTTTGAACTAACCCAATCCAACAAAGACAAAGAAAAAAAAAATAAACAAAGCCTCCAAGAAGTTTGGGATTATGTTAAATGACCAAACCTAGGAATAATCGGTTTTCCTGAGGAAGAAGGCAATTCCAAAAGGCTTGGAAGACATATTGGGGGAATAACCGAGGAAAACTTCCCCAGCCTTGCTAGAGACCTAGACATGCAAATGCAAGAAGCACAAAGAGCACCTGGGAAATTCATTGCAAAAAGATCTTTGCCTAGGCACATTGTCATTAGATTACTCAAAGTTAAGACAAAGGAAAGAATCTTAAGATCTGTGAGACAGAATCACCAGGTAACCTATAAAGGAAAACCTATCAGATTAATGGCAGACTTTTCAGCAGAAACCCTACAAGCTAGAAGGGATTGGGGCCCTATCTCCAAACTCCTCAAACAAAACAATCTTCAACCAAGAATTTTGTATCCAGCAAAACTAAGCATCATATGTGAAGGAAAGATACAGTCATTTTCAGATAATCAAATGTTGAGAGAATTCATCATTACCAAGCCACCACTATAAGAACTGCTAAAAGGAGCTCCAAATCTTAAAACACATCCTGGAAACACATCAAAACGGAATCTCTGTAAAGTGTAAAGCGCATAGGACCAACAAAACAAAAATATAAGTTAAAAAGCAAAAACAGAACACAAAGTATGCAGGCAACAAAGAGCATGATGAATCCAACAGTATCTCACATTTCAATACTAACACTGAATGTAAATGTCCTAAATGCTTCACTTAAAAGATACAGAACTGCAGAATGGATAAAAACTCACCAACCAACTATCTGCTGCCTTCAGGAAACTCACCTAATGCATAAGGATTCAAATAAGTAAAGGGGTGGAAAAAAGCATTTTATGAAAATGGACACCAAAAGCAAGCAGGGGTAGCTATTCTTACATGAGACAAAACAAACTTTAAAGCAACAGTGGTTAAAAGAGACAAAGAGGGACATTGTATAACGGTAAAAGGCCTTGTCCAACAGGACAATATCACAATCCTAAATACATATGCACCTAACACTGGATGTCCCAAATTTATAAAACAATTACTAATAGACAGCAACACATTACTAATAGGGGACTTCAATATTCCACTGACAGCACTAGACAGGTCATCAAGACAGAAAGTCAACAAAGAAACAATGGATTTAAACTTGGAACAAATGTACATAACAGATACATACAGAATACTTTATCCAACAACTGCTATTCAACAGCCTATGGAACTGTCTCCAAGACAGACCATGTGATAGGCCATTAAATGAGCCTCCATATATGTTAAAAAATTGAAATTATATCAAGGACTGTCTCAGACCACAGTGAAACAGAAGTAGAAATCAACTCCAAAAGGACTCTCAAAACCAGGCAAATAAATGGAAATTTAATAACCTGCTCTTCAATGAGCATTGAGTCAAAAACGAAATCAAGATGGAAATTAAAAAATTCTTCAAACTGAATGACAATAATGACACAACCTATCAAAACCTCTGGGATCCAGCGAAGGTGGTGCTAAGAAGAAAATTCACAGCCCTAAATCCCTACATCAAAAAGTCTGAAAGAGCACAGACAATCTAAGGGCACACCTCAAGGAACTAGAGAAACAAGGACAAACCAAACCCAAACTCAACAGAAGAAAGGAAATAACCAATATCAGAGCAGAACTAAACAAAATCAAAACAAAAAAAAAGTACAAAAGATAAGTGAAACAAAAAGCTGGTTCTTTGAAAAGATAAACAAGATTGATAGATCATTAGCAAGATTAACCAGGAAAAGAAGAGACAAAATCCTAATAACCTCACTGAGAAATGAAACAGGAGATATTATAACTGACACCACTGAAATACAAAAGATCATTCAAGGCTACTATGAACACCTTATGCACATAAACTAGAAAATCTAGAAGAGATGGATACATTCCTAGAAAAATACAACCCTCCTAGATTAAATCAGGAAGGATTAGATGCCCTGAACAGACCAATAACAAGCAATGAGATTAAAATGATAATTTACAAATTACCAACAACAAAAAATGTTTAGGACCAGGCAGATTTGCAGCAGAATTCTTCCAGACATTCAAAGAAGAATTGGTACCAATCCTTTTGACACTATTCCACAAGAGAGAGAAAGAATGAACCTTCCCTAATTCTTTCTACAAAGCCAGCATCACCTTAATACCAAACCAGGAAAGGGCACAAACAGAAAAGAAAACTACAGATCGATATCCTTGGTGAACATAGATGCTAAAATCCTTAACAAAATAACTAGTTAACTGAATCTAACAACATATCAAAAGATGATCCACCAATATCAAGTGGATTTCATACCAAGGATGCAGGGATGGTTTAACATATGCAAGTCAATAAATGTGATTCACCACATAAACAGAATTAAAACAAAAAATCACATGATTATCTCAATAGACACAGAAAAAGCATTTGACAAGTTCTTTAGCATAGTCAAAGCAAGCATAAGCAGAAAGAACGAATCTGGCGGCATCACACTACCTGATTTCAAACTATATTATAAGGTTATAGTCACCAAAATAGCATGGTACTGGTATAAAAATAGGCACATACACTAATGGAACAGAATAGAGAACCCAGAATTAAACCCGAATACTTATAGCCAACTGATCTTCAACAAAGCAAACAAAAACATAAAGTAGGGAAAAGACACCCTTTTCAACAAATGGTACTGGGATAATTGGTTAGACACATGTAGGAGAATGAAACTGAGTCCTCATCTCTCACCTTATACAAAAATCAACCCAAGATGGATTAAGGACTTAAACCTGAGACCTGAAACTCTAAAAATTCCAGAAGATAGCATTGGAAAAACCCTTCTAGACATTGGCTTAGGCAAGGATTGCATGACCAAAAACCCAAAAGCAAATGCAATAAAAACAGATAAATAGCTGGGACGTAATTATGCTAAAGAGCTTTTGCACAGCAAAAGGAACAGTCAACAGAGTAAAGAGACAACCCACAGAGTGGGAGAAAATCTTCATAATCTATACTTTTGACAAAGTACTAATATCCGGAATATACAACAAACTCAAACAAATCAGTAAGGAAAAAAAAAAACAAGCCCATCAAAAAGTGGGCTAAGGACATAAATAGACAATTCTCAGAAGAAAATATACAAACAGCCAAGAAACATGAAAACATGTTCAACATCACCAATAATCAGGGAAATGCAAATCAAAACCACAATGTGATACCACCTTACTCCTGCAAGAACAGCAATAATCAAAAAATTTTTTAAAAGTAGATGTTGGTGTGGATGTGGCTATCAGGGAACACTTCTACACTGCTGGTGGGAATGTAAACTAGTACAGCCACTATGGGAAACAGTGTGCAGATTCCTTTTTTGTTTGTTTTTCTTTTTGGTTTGTTTTTGTTTAGTTTTTGTTTTTATTTTGTTTGTTTTTTGAGACGGAGTCTCAGCCTGTCACCCAGGTTGGAGTGCAATGGTGTGATCTTAGCTCACTGCAACCTCTGCCTCCAGGTTCAACCAATTCTCCTGCTTCAGCCTCCCAAGTAACTGTGATTACAGGTGTACACCACCACGCCCAGCTAATTTTTGTATCTTTTAGTAGAGACAGGGTTTCACCATGTTGGCCAGGCTGGTCTCAAACTCCTGACCTCGTGATTTGGCTGCCTCAGCCTCCCAAAGTGCTGGGATTACAGGCGTGAGCCACTGTGCCCAGCTGAGATTCCTTAAAGACCTAAAAGTAGAACTACCATTTGATCCAGCAATCCCACTACATGGTATCAACCCAGAGGAAAAAAGTCATTATTCAAAAAATACACTTGCACACACGTTTATAGAAGCACAATTCACAATAGCAAAATTGTGGAACCAACCCAAATCCTCTTCAGTCAGCGAGTTGATAAATATACTGTGATATATACATACAATGGAATACTACTCAGCCATAAAAAGGAATGAATTAACAACATTTGCATTGACCTGGATGAGATTAGAGACTATTATTCTAACTCAGGAATAGAAAGCTAAACATCGTATGTTCTCACTGATATGTGAGAGCTAAGCTATGAGGATGCAAAGGAATAGGAATGATACAGTGGACTTTGGGGACGTGAGGGGTAGAGTGGGAGGGGGCAAGGGATCAAAGACAACAAATATGGTGCAGTGCATACTGCTTGGGTGATGGGTGTGCCAGGTTCTCACAATACTTCACTAAAGAACTTAACTTCATGTAACCAAGTATCACCTGTACCCTAATAACTAATGGAAAATAAATGTTTTTAAAAACTTTTTAAAAATTAAAGAAAACCCAAAACAAAATCCAATGGATAAATATTCCCATATCAAAAATGATAAATGGGAAATAATAAAGGAATCATGGGTTCCAAGCAAGTTCAAAATTAGCAGGACAAATAGCATTAGGTTGTAATGCTTGAGAATAATTGTCTTTAACTCTGTGTTCTGAACTGCAGGGCCACTGAGGCTATGCCCCTGAATTTTGGGTCCACTAGGGTGGCAGTTTCACTTCCTTTGCCATTTATGGTGACCCCACTCCCATGACCCTAAGTGGCAGTCCTAGCCTCATGGCCCTGAGGATCAGCAGCCTGGCCTGGTGAAATTTAGGAGGTAGCCCCATACTCCAATACCAAAAAGGAGACAGGTTCACCCTCCAGGGTGGTACCCTATGGGCCTACCACGATGGTGACAGCCCTGCTGATCTTTGAATCACCTTCACAATCATTCTTTCTTTTTCTTGAAGGATAATACACATTCGCAGTTACATCACTCTATTGACCCATCTTGTAGAATCCCCCAAATCCAATCTTCCTCCATTTTGTCTTATCTCTGTCCTTTGGTGCAAGTTGGTAGTATCTGCTGATATAATAATGCCATCATTATTCCTGGCTTCTGCTAAAATGGTGATTATATCCATGAGTTGCACTCATAATCTCTTTATGAAATAATTTTCCAACTACACCTTTGGTGTTCCCTCCAGAACACTCTTTCTTGATTTTTTCCAATATGTATAGGCAGAGAATTTTCCAAATCAACTTCTGTATCCTTTTTACTTAACAATTTCTTCTTCAACTTCACATTTTACTATAAGCCACGAAATGACATCAGGCTGCACTTTTAATATTCTGATTAGAAACCTCTGCTAAATATCCAAGGTGGTCACTCACAAGTTCTACCTTCTGTACAACACTAGAACACAATTCAGCCCAGTTCTTTGCCATTTTATAACAAGGATCACTTTTCCTCCAGTGTCTAATGACACTCCAAATTTCCATCTGAGACCTCACCAGAATTTCCTACCCATAATAGGAATTTCGATATTCCTACCCATAATCTCTCCAAGGAAATCTAGGATTTTTCTAACTTGCACCTCAATACTCTTCTAGCCTCTACCCATTACCCAGTTCCAAAGTCACGCCTACATTTTTAGGTGTATTGTTACAGCACCACTCCTCTTTTAGTACCAAAATCCATATTGGCTTTGCCAAAGCTGCCATAACAAATATCACAAACTGGGTGACTTAAACGACATAAATTTATTTATTTTTTCACAGTTTTGGAGGCTAAAAGTCCAAGATCAAGGTGCCGGCAGGGTTAGTTTCTTCTGAAGCCTTTCTCCCAGTCTTACAGATGACTGACCTGTTGCCGTGTCCTAACGTGGACTTTCTTCTGTATAGGCACATCCCTGGTGTCTTGCCTGTATCCAAATCTCCTCTTTTTATAAGAACATCAGTACTATTGGATTACAGCACAGCTAACAACTTTGTTTTAACGTAATTACCTTTTTAAAGGCCCTATATCCAAATATAGTTACATTCTGTGGTACTCAGAGTTAGGGCTTCAACATATGAATTGCAAATGAAATGTTTTCATTAATTTCACTTTTAAATTGTTTATATCAAGCACATAGCAGTATTATTAATTCATGTATATTTATCTATATCCTATAGCATTAAGAGACATGTTTATTAGTTCTAATAAACTACCAGAATATTTAAATAAACTGTTAATTAAATATTAGGAGTTTTCTATATAAAAGACCATGTCAACTACAACTAGAGATAATTTTACTTCGTTTCTAATTTTGATGTCTTTTATTTAATCTTCTTGCCCAATTGCCATGGATAAAACCTACAGTGCAATGTTAAATAGGAGTAGTAAGAACAGACATCTTTGTCTGGATCCCGATCTCAGGGGGAAAGCATTCAGAGTTTCATCATTAAACATGATTTTAGCTCTGCATTTTTCTGATGTCCTGTAACAAGATGAGAAAGTTATTATCTATTTCTAGTTTGTTTCTATAATGAAAAGGTATTGAATTTTTCCCAAAGCTTTTTCTGAATAATTCAGATAATCATGTGTTTTACCTTTTACTGCCTTGATATATTACATTAATTGATTTTCAGACGTTAAACTGACCTTGCATTCCTGGGATAAATCCCACTTGGCCATAGTATATAACTCTTTACATATGTTGTTGGATTCAGCTTGTTAGTATTTTACTGAGGAGTTTTGCTTCTACATTCAAAATAAGTATTTGTGTGTAGTTTCCGTGTGATACTTGTGTCCAGTTTTGATATCTGTGTTAACACTGGCCTCATAAAATGAGTTAGAAAGTGTTTCCTCCTCCTGTATTTTTTGGAAGATTTTGTAAAAAATTGATGGTAATTCTTTAAATGTTTGGTAGAATTCATCAATGAAGCCATTTGGGTCCGAGCTTTCCTTTATAATTTTTTTAAAATTACTAATTCAATCTTTTTTGTAGGTCTATTATTGTTTTCTTTTTCTTCACTAATCAGTTTTAGTAGTTTGTGCCTTTGTAAGAATATATCCATTTCATCGAAGTTATCTAGTTTGTTTGAATACAGTAGTTTATGGTGTCCCCTTGTATTAGTCCATTTTCATGCTGCTGATAAAAACATACCCGAGACTGGGAAGAAAAAGAGGTTTAATTGGACTTACAGTTCTAAATGGCTAGGGAGGCCTCAAAATCATGGTGAGAGGTGAAAGGCATTTCATACATGGTGGTGGCAAGAGAAAATGAAGAAGAAGCAAAAGTGGAAACCCCTAACAAACCCATCAAATCTTGTGAGACTTACTCACTATCACTAGAATAGCATGGGAAAGACCGGCCCCCATGATTCAATTACTTCCCCCTGGGTCCCTGCCACAATATGTGGGAATTCTGAGCGGTATAATTCAACTAGAGATTTTGGTGGGGACACATCCAAACCATATCATTCTGCCTATGGCCCCTCCAAATCTTATGTCCTCACATTTCAAAACCAATCATGCCTTCCCAACAGTCCCCCAAAGTCTTAACTCATTTCAGGATTAACCTAAAAGTTCATAGTCCAAAGTCTCATCTGAGATAAGGCAAGTCCCTTCTGCCTAAGAGTTTGGAAAATCAAAAGCAATCTAGTTACTTCCTAGATACAATGAGGGTACAGGTATTGGGTAAACACAGCCATTCCAAATGGGAGAAATTGGCCAAAACAAGGGGCCATTACAAGTCAGAAATCCAGTGGGGCAGTCAAATTTTAAAACTCTAATATGATGTCCCTTGACTCTAGGTCTCACATCAAGGTTATGCTGATGCAAGAGGTGGGGACCCACAGCCCTGGGCAGCTCTGCCCCTGTGGCTTTGCAGGGTACAACCTCCCTCCCAGCTGCTTTCACAGGCTGACATAGAGTGTCTGCAGCTTTTTCAGGCACACAGTGCAAGCTGTCCATGGATCTCCCATTTTGGGGTCTGGAGGATGGTGGCCCTCTTTTCAAAGCTCCACTAAGCAGTGCCCCAGTACGGACTCTGTGTGGGGGCTCTGATACCACATTTCCTTCCATACTGCCCTAGCTGAGTTCCTTTATGAGGGCCTCGCCCCTGAAGCAAACTTTCGCCAGGGCATCCAGATGTTTCCATACATCTGGAATCTAGGCGGAGGTTCCTAAACTTCAATTCTCGACTTCTGTGCCTCCGGAGGCTCAACACCACGTAGAAGCTGCCAAGGCTTCGGGCTTCCACCTTCTGAAGCCACAGCCTGAGCTGTACGTTGGCCCCTTTTTAGCCACAGCTGGAGTGGCTGGGACACAGAACACCAGGTCCCTAGGCTGCACACGGCACAGAGACCCTGGGCCCAGCCCATAAAACCACTTTTTCCTTCTGGGCTCCCAGCCATGTGATAGAAAGGGCTGCCATGCAGGTCTCTGGCATGGCCTGGAGACATTTTCCCCATGGTGCTGGGGATTAACATTAGATTCCTTGCTACTTATGCAAATTTCTGCAGCTGGCTTGAATTTCTCCCCAGAAAATGGGTTTTTCTTTTCTATCACACAGTCTTCTATCACATAGTCAGGTTGCAAATTGTCCAAACTTTTATGCTCTGCAGCTTCACTTCTCTTATAAAACTGAACGTGTTTTTGTTGTTGTTTGTTTGTTTTGAGATGTGTTCTGTCACCCATACTGGAGTGCAGTGCGCAATCTCAGCTCACTGCAACCTGCGCCTCCCAGGTTCAAGCAATTCTCCTACCTCAGCCTCCCAAGTAGCTGCAATTACAGGCATGTGCCACCATGCCCAGCTAATTTTTTGTATTTTTTTTTAACTAGAGACATGGTTTCACCATGTTAGCCAGGATGGTTTCAATTTCCTGACCTCGTGGTCCACCTGCCTTGGCCTCCCAAAGTGCTGGGATAACAGGCATGAGCCACCTTGCCCAGCTTTTTTTTTTTTGAGATGGATTATCACTCTGTTGCCCAGGCTGGAGTGTGGTGGCATGATCTCAGCTCACTGCAACCTCTACCTCCCAGATTTAAGAGATTCTTGTTCTGCAGCTACTTGAGTAGCTGGCATTACAGGCCCATGCCACCACACCCAGCTAATTTTTGTATTGTTAGTAGAGATGGAGTTTCACTATGTTGGCCAGGTTGGTCTCAAACTCCTGACCTCAAGTGATCCACCCATCCCAGCTTCCCAAATTGCTGGGATTATAGGCATGAGTCACTGTGCCTGGCAAAACTGAACGTCTTTAACTGCACCCAAGTCACCTCTATGTGGACTTACAGTTTCACATGGCTGGGGAGGACTCAGAGTCATGATGGAGGTGAAAGGCACTTCTTACATGGCAACAGCAAGAGAAAATGAGGAAGAAGCAAAAGTGGAAAGCCCTGATAAACCCATCAGATCTCACGAGACTTATTTACTCTCACAAGAGTAGCACGGGAAGAATGGCCACCATAACTTAATTACCTCCCCTTGGGTCCCTCCCATAATACATGGGAATTCTCAGAGATACAATTCAGGTTGAGATTTGGGTGGGTGTTGGGAAAAGCAGCAAAGGAGAAAGGACTTACAGCGTGCCTACATAAATTGGTTATGAGTAACACGAGGAACAACAAACTGCAGAAGGCCACAGGAGGCCTCTGAGGAGGAAGGCCTCTCCATGCCTCATATTCTGGGGCAGGATGACCTAGGTTCTGTTACCATAAACACTGTGCCCAAGGACCTAAAACCCTTTCTTAGCACTATCACTTAGGCAGACCTGTAGGCTCCTTGCAAGGCCCGAGTTCCACCAACTGCACATAGATAATAAGCTCAAGATAACCACATGTTCTTGTTTTGTGAAACTCCCAAACCACCACTCTTACCAATCCTTAGGATGACACATCGGTTCCAGCTCACTGATTCACTTCTGGCTCACTGATTCACTCCACCATCACTCCACCCCTACCTATAGATCAAAGTGATTGTAATCAATAAATAGTGTGGATGATCAGCGCTCAGGGCCTTCACTGTCTCCTCCAGAGTAATAAGTGATGACCCCCTGGTTCCACCATCTCTCTTAATCTGTCTTTTTCTCATTCCTTTGTCAGCACCAAACACGGAGTATCCATGGGTGATGTAGGGCAGGTTCCCTACAGTCTGGCCCCCAACGTGTGGGGCTCATGGATTCCCTACAGGTGGGGACACGGCCAACCATATCACCCCTTAAAATCTTTTTATTTCCATTATGTCAGTAGTGTTATTCCCTCATTCATTCCTAATTTTAGTAATTTTAGACTTCTTTTTTTTGGGGGGCGGGGGTCAATCTAGCTAACGTTCTGTCAACTTTGTTGATCTTTTCAAGGAGCCAAGTTTTGGTCAGGCTGATTTTATCTACTGTGTCTGTTCTCTACTTCACTCATTCCTGTATCCTCTAATCTTTATTATTTGCTTCCTTCTGTTTGCTTTTGGTTTAGTTGGCTCTTCTCACAATTCTTAAGGTGTAAGAGTAGGTTACTGATTAGAGATTTTTTTATGTCATTGTTAACATAAGCATTCGCAGTGATAAATTCCCCCTCTAAACACTATGTTAGCTACATCTTGTATGTTTTTGTATGTTTGGTTTCATTTTTGTTCATCTCAAAGTATGTTATAATTCCCTTTGTGACTTCTTATTTGACCCATATGTTAAGACTATGCACAATGTCTACGTATTTTCTTAATTTTCTGAATTTCTTTCTGTTACATTTAATTCCATTGTGTTCTGAGCACCTACTTTGTACACATCGCTTTTCTCACCACTTTCCTCTCTTACAAACAACATGAAGGGCATGGGGAAATGAAAAACTTGAACTCTGTTGATGTTTGATTTGGTGTCAGCTACGTCCAAGCCTCATTTCCTGCCTGTGTCTCTCAAACCCCACAGCATCCTGATTAAGTCTCACAATGACCCCACAAAAGGATGTGTCCTCTTGCTGTCTCATCAAAATTTTCTGCAGTGGCTGCCTCTCTCAAATACTGGTGAGACTTTTATAAATTTTATAAAAGTCATTCTATAAAGGGGAAGCTTTATAGTATGACTTTATAAAACGTTCTGCTTATTTTATCCCTTGTTTCTGTTCTCTACTCAGTTCATTCCTGTATACCTTAATTTTTATTATTGACTTCCTTCTGTTCGCTTTTGGTTTAGTTTGCTTTTCTTATATTTCTTAAGATGGAGGATTAGACTATTGATTTGAGATTTTTTTCTTTTTTAACATAGGCATTTGCAGCTACAAATTCCCCTCTAAACACTACGTGAGCTACATCTCCTATGTTTTTGTATGTTTGGGTTTTTTGTTCATCTATTGTCTATTCTCTCAGTCTTTCTCCCAGAGAGCCATCCTACCCAAATTTCACCATGGGACTTCCCACCTGTGTGAGTACTGTGTCTCCCTTTGTCCACACCAAAGGAGTACTCTCATGAGTTTCCACGTAAGATCCTCACTGTTGGCAGGAGCTGTTCCACATCAAGGGGAGTTGCAATAACACACTCAATAACCAAGTTATGACCATTCTACTTCACAGTTATCTCTACAAAAAGTGTCCTCTTTTCTTTCTTAGTATCATCACCATAGCCTAAGCCACCAACCTCTTACTTCTGCATGCTGCAGACCGCTGTAGCCACTTTTGTCTCTCTTTATTCAATTCTCACACAGCAACCAGATTAAATTATTTAAATCCAAATACAATGCAACATTCCCATTCCTAAATTCCCCTGACAGTTTCCTTATGTACTTAGACTGCAGAAGAAAATCTAATACGAGCTTATCAGGTCTTCTCATCTAGACACTTTCTTCCTCACTAGCCACCTTGTACATTTTTTTGACCATCTTGATTAGCTAATCTCCAGACACGGAACATCACTCTATTCCTTAAGTATGCCATAACCTCTTTAGCCTTAACTGTTTCACTTTCTATAACTGTTATTTAGTAATAATATTACCTATCTCCTAAGTTTAAAAAAGTCTCTGAGGTACCTTTTATTCCTTCCTTTCAACCATCTACCTTTACTTGTTTAATAAAGTGAGGATGCTGGATTTTCTGGAACAGTCCTAATTTATGCCTTTTTTTTCCCAGACCTAATGATTAATTTTAGATTAACGAATCAGCACAGTGATCTCCATATCTCTGTTTATGTTGGTTTGTTATTTGTTTTATGTAACTGGCATCCAGAACAGAATTATGTCTTTGTGACCACGAAGTATTTTTCTGGCCTCATGTACCATCTTTCCAATAGCCAAGTCACTGTGATTACCAAGTCACAGTGAACTAAATAATCTTCCTTAACTACGGTCTCTAGTTAGTCTACTGTCAACTTTTCATCATCCATACCCTTTTCCACCAGTCTCAGAAACAGAAAATCCTTCTTGGATCTCTTTCCCTTTGTGGTTTTGGGTTTGAGTTATCAACGAGAGGCACTGATAACAGATTTGGAAGGAGACGCCCTTACTATCCTAAAGTGCAGTTGTCTGCAGATGCGTAAAGGAGGGGTGGGCTTGGGGATCCTGCACAAATGGCTGAGATGTCCTGTGGCTTCCTGGTGAGCTCCTGTGAATCCAGCAGCTTCCAGTAGCTGTTTTTGTGACCTTTGTTCTCGCTGCTCCAACAGTTGTGAGAATCTCTGACTTCTTTTATTGAAACCGATCCTATTTGTAGTATCTCGAGTACGTGCACACAAACAGTTTCGTGGTATCTGTGAAGATCTCACTAACATTTTGATTATAATTAAAAGTGTAAATTCTTATATCTCATCTCATTGTTCATCATATATGCTACACACACGCACACACACACACACACACACATCCGTGACCTCTCCACAGTCAGATAAACTAGATATAATCTCAAATTTAAACAATGAAATGTTCAGAGTAAACAATGAAGTGTTCAGAGTAAAATTAGCTCTAGTTATTCTAGTTATTCCAACAATAATCAGAGTAAAATTAGCTCTAGTTATTCCAAGAATAATCAGAATCAAATGAAATGGGCGCATATAACTTACTGGACCCCACTACTTACACGGGAGCTATCATGTCATGGAAAGTTGCAGACCTCTTTTGTTAGTCTGATGCCATCACGGTTAATAAATCAAGACCAAAATGTATCATTCCTAGACAGTCCAAAGTCCCTTAACAAAGGTAAAACTTCAACAGCGTGAAATGTCAAGACTGACCCTATGTCGCAGCCCATAAATGTAATGTCACCTAGGGTTAGGAAGTAAACGTTAGAAATCTTTGGCTGAAGTTTGGAATCTCCTATCTAAGGGATGAGTCTCAAGAACATTAGTAATCTCCCATGATGAAGCCCATTATGGGATACAGACTCTCTTAAACATTCTAGATTTTGTTTAATCTATTTCTTTGCTAATTTCATTTCCAGAAATATGCATGCCCTTTATCTCTATGCTCACTTTTCATAAAATACAGGTTTTTTGCAAAATGCAAACTTTTCACAGGACTTACTGCATTCACACTGGTGAGTAACAGAAAAAACCCACAAAGCAGCACACACTGCACAATCAGAAATGTCCTCTAGCTAACAGGCTCACTGTCACAACCTACCTTTCAATGTGGGCCATCAAAATTTATGTCTCAGTATAGTAAGTGACAGGTCAGTAGTAAGTGCTAATTTCACAAATCCTCAGGGTTTACAAAGTCTGCCCTCATCATCCCCATCACCTTTGGGTGCTCCCCACACTACTATGGTCGCACCTGACAGTCACCCAGGAAATCTGCAGTTTATCATTGCTATCTATCCTGGGTTCTTTATTCTTCTCGATCCTCTGTAGATGATCTGGGTTGATTTCCGGCTTCAGTCAATATTCCTTACCGCTGGCGTTATGTCGTGTTTATTTATTATTTAAATTCTATCGGTCAGGCATTTGCTACACGTCAGTCAGTGTGCACGAGGCACTGGGCACTGCTGCAACTTCTTTCCGCCTCTGCAGCCTGCTCATAGCTTGAGTAAGTCTCTGACCTCTATGAGACGTCACACGACCTTCTAGTTAGTTCTCTCTTGCAACCTTGCCCAGCCTGTCAACACCTTAGATAATGGATAGATCTAGAGCTAACTTTTCATTCTCCAACATGAAAAAAATGGGTGTTTTTAAACATGGACTATGCATCAGGCTCTGAAGATACTCCTGCGAAATAGTCTCAACTATTAAGAAATTAACGATAGAATGAAAGAGACAATTAAACAGGCAAAAACACTCCATCTTGATACATGTAGAGATAAGTACTAAGAATGCTATTAAACACCTAGAAGGGACAATGACTGCAGTCTTGGGGTGTCTGGGATGTTTTTAATCACTACGGCACATATCAAATACACAATCATCACCAATGACATGTAATGAAGTTGAAATTGAACTGAAATGTTGCTTGTGGATTCTACCTGTGGCAGTAAATCCATAAATTACGTTTATGAAAAATAGTTTGTTGAGTGATATATGAGTTAATGTTTAAATTGTTTGGGCACACCTTCTCTAGCCCAGTGCTGAAGACTCTTCTTCGCTGTTATAACTTCTCTTCTCTGACACACATTAACTCATTGGGATGAAACAGGTTTTCCGGACTCTGTCCTGTCCAGAGTTCTCAGTCACCCCAGCCATTGCATGCTATCTTAAGGGTAACCTTAGAAGCAGTGCCTCACGTCTTTCAGATTGCTGTTCAGATTTAGACTAGATAAGTGATTTCAGTGGTGGGTATTTCTGGTCACTGATATGGACAGTAGCTGCAGGCAGCTTAGCCTCTCAATGTGAGCCTCTCAGGGCAGTGTATGCAGCAGGTAATCACACCCCTCCACCTGGGACTAGATGTGCCTACATCCAAAAGACGCAATCATATTTTAAGGGGCTTATAGTTCACAAAGTGCTTCTGTTCTAGAATCTCTTTGGATCCTCACAATAGGCTGGAAGGTCAGATGAGGATACTTGTTCTGAATGACTAAATACATTGACTGGGCCAGACCAATAGTGAGGGCAGAACTTCCAGATGGCAGACCCTGGGCTCAGTCCATCCTCCGACAGTGCTCTGTGCTTTGAAGGCTTTGATGCTGTGAAGAAAAGCACATACCTCACAGTGACATTACTGTCTAAGAAGCAGGTAGCTTGGCACCGTGCCTTGAAAGAAATCAGACATATTTTTTAATAAAAACACCCACATTGCTATATCTAATACAACTCTTCTTCCTTCTTGTTGATTCATCCTCAAGTTTTTGAAGAAATAAAATAACGCATGAACCACAACAACTGACAAGATCAGCAAAAGTACAGCAGGGTGTGGGAATGTTGTTCTCTATAACTTTGTCAGAAAGAGAAGACAGTCATTCCGAAGAAGCTTCTTTGACTCCACTCCAAGAAAAATTGATATGAAAAGTATATGTCGTGCTGTTAAAAATGATCTCCATCTGTGGAGATGAAGCAGGCATCAGGCTCACAGTTATTCAGAAAATTGCTGGTGAGGCACTCGGGAGCACTGAGCAGAGCCGCTGCTGACCAAATTCGTGCCCATCGGAGCTCTGAGCATTAGGTAGAGAGGATAAGACTCTCTGCCTGTTTGAAGTGTGAGTTTCCCCAAGGCCTTCTTTCCTAACTCAATTCTTATTACAATACTACTCCCTGCTGACGTGGTGGCTCACACCCAAAATCCCAGAACTTTGGGAGGTCAAGGTGGGGGAATCGCTTGAGGCCAGGAGTTCAAGACCAGCCTGGCCAACATCGCCAAACCCCGTTTCTACTAAAAATAAAAAAAAATTAGCTGAGTGTAGTGACTGGTGCCTGTAATCCCAGCTACTCAGGAAGCTGAGGCACGAGAATCAATGAACCCAAGAGACAGAGGCTACAAATGAGCCGGGATTGTGCCACTGCACTCCAGCCGGGACAACAGAACAAGACTGTGTCTTTAAAAAAACAAAAGTAAAAACAGGAAAAAAAAAAGGCAATACAACTCCCTGTATAGGCTCCTCTTATTCTGATACTGTGCTGTAACTGTGGAGAGTTACTGGACAGATATGTCCAGTTATTCCAAGGCATACAATAAGGACATGTTATTGAGGAGAAAACAAACCTGCTCTCTGAGTGCTGTGATGGTTTCCTGAATTTCCGCTGCAAACTTGCTGAAATCCTGGGAGAACTTTGTTTCTGCCAGAACTGCCACACTTCTAGTATCTTCACCCACATACATTTTATCTTGTTGCCTGTTTATAATGAGAAGCAAATAAAATGCTGAAAAGTAAAAGTTGTGTGAGAATTTAAAAATATCATCAAATCTTCTTTGGTCATTTGGCATGAACAAGGCATGTGATTGGTGTTCTGTGTGATCCTGAAAGGAAAACAGTATGAGAATAGAAATTAAAATTAAATGGCACATGAAATCATAATCCAGAGTGTCACATCTACTTCCCGTAATTTATCTAAAATGATAAGAAAGTATTTCTTATGACATAAAGAGAATGTCATGCTATGTTACATATACATTCGATATATTATTTAGATCTTAAAGTATGTCTTTTGCTAATGAATTCCTCATTGCACTTTAAACAGTGAAAGAACAGTGACAAATTTAATACAACGTGTTATGCAGTAACCAGGTAGGAAAGTTACTTTCTCTATTATAAATTTACAGCAAGAACTAAAGTAAGATAAGGATATTCTGAGTGACGAAAATCTAACCTTAAACCTGATGCAAAATAGCTTGGTCTTGTTGATAATGAAAGGATATAAGGAAATCTTGGGTTAAGATATGTTTCTTAGAATTTGCTGCAGTTTTCAAAAAACAGAAGCCATAACTAGTTTGGGAAATAGAAATGAAAGTTCTGTCTACAACTATGATGTATTGTTAAAATATTTTTAGATAGATTTGATTTATTAGGCATGATATCTGTGTTTCAAGTGTTCAGAGTTTTTTTCCAAATGTAAAATCTTGGTGTTGAACAATGAGAACACGTGGACTCAGGGAGAGGAGCATCACACACTGGGGGCAGTTGTGGGGGTAAGGGAGAGACAGCAGCGTGTGGGGAAGGTGGGGAGGGAGGGGAGGGATAACATGGGGAGAAATGCCAGATATAATATGCACCTAAAGTAAAAAAAAAAAAAAAAATTTGTTCCTTGTGAATAAAATATTATAAATTTAAAAATAGTTATAATTTATTATATTTTAAATATTTCTTACATTTTT
>CAUYLG010022247.1:0-55306 GCA_963573385.1 Cacajao melanocephalus
AAACAAACAACCCCATCAAAAAGTGGGCAAAGGGTATGAACAGACACGTCTCAAAACAAGACATTTATGCAGCCAACAAACATATGAAGAAAAGCTCATCATCACTGGTCATTAGAGAAATGCAAATCAAAACCACAATGAGACGCCATCTCATACCAGTTAGAATGGCAATCACTAAAAAGTCAGAAAACAACAGATGCTGGTGAGGCTGTGGAGAAATAGGAACACTTACACTGTTGGTGGGAGTGTAAATTAGTTCAACCATTGTGGAAGACAGTGTAGTGATTCCTCAAGAATCTAGAACCAGAAATACCATTTTGCCCAGCAATCCCATTACTGAATATATATCCAAAGGGTTATAAATCATTCCACTATAAAGACACGTGCACACATATGTTTATTGCAGCACTACTTATAATAGCAAACACTTGCAACCAACCCAAATGCCCACCAATGATAGACTGGATAAAGAGAATGTGCCACATATACACAATGCAATACTATGACATGAACTCATATGAACTCATAAAAAAGAATGAGTTCATGTCCTTTGCAGGGACATGAATGAAGCTGGAAACCATCATCCTCAGCAAACTAACACAGGACTACAAAATCAAACAATGTATGTTCTCACTCATAAGTGAGAGTTGAACAATGAAAACACATGGACACAGGGAGAGGAACATCCCACACTGGAGCCTGTTGGGGTGTGGGGGGCATGGGAAGGGAGAGCATTAGGACAAATAGCTAATACATGTGGGGCTTAAAACCTAGATGAACGGTTGATAGGTGCAGCAAACCACCATGACACATGTGTACCTATGTAACAAACCTGCAGATTCTGCATATGTATTCCAGAACATAAAGTACAATAAAAAAATTAAAAATTAGAAAAAAGAAAGTATACCTATATAATTAATACAGGAGTACCATGATTAAGACCACATTTTTATTAAAAAAAAAAAGATGTCATTATGGAGTTGCAAGAATTATACTAACATAAAGTAAAAATAAGACAAGCAAACAAAAAAACCAGAAAACTTAGGTCAGAATAGTATACTCTTGCCAAAGTTGATATAGCAATGTATAAGTAACTGATCTTGATTAGTTGATAAATTGTTCAATGTTTTTGTTCATGTCTTCTTAGTATGAATAACCAATAATCATTATTGTTTCCCTGTCGATAAAAAAAAAAAATAGACAAGGCTAAGCTGTGACATTCAGTAGGTTAGGTGTTGTTAAATGCATTTTTATTTTATTTATTTTTCTTAGACAAGGTGCCACTCTGTCATCCAGGCTGGAGTGCAGTTGTGCGCCCATAGCTCACTGCAACCCTGACCTCCTGGGCTCAAGCGATCCTCCCACCTCAGCCTCCTGAGCAGCTAGAACTACAGGTGTGCACCTTCATACTCAGCTAATTTTTTTTGTGCTTATAGAGACAGGCTCTCTCTATCTTGCCCAGGCTGGTCTTGAACTTCTAACCTCAAGTGATCTTCCTGTCTGAGCCTTCCAAACCCCTAGGATTACAGGTGGGAGCCATTGTGCTTGAACATTAAATGTATTTTTTACTTAGGATATTTTCAACTTACAATGGGTTATAGGGGCAAAACTCTACCATAAGTCACAGAGCATCCGTATATATTAGCCATAATTTATAAATAGTTTCTAACTGATGGGCACTTGGGTATCTTTTTTCCCTGTAACAACACTGCAATGGTGTCTGTACCTTTCTGTACTTATGCAAGAATATCTGCAGGATAAATTTCTAGAAGTGGAATGATTGGATCAAAGTGTGCATATTTTATATTTTTATTAATATTGCCAAATTATTCTCCAAGAAATGTATACCAATTCATACTACCACCACTGGCATCTAAGAGTGCTTGCTTACCTATATTCTTCACAATTCTGGGTTTAACTTTTTCCCCTTTTGACAGGATTTATTTTTTAGACTGCACCTCAACAGGATTTTTTTAGTATATGTAATTCTACTTATGAAATAGACTTCTTTAATTATCAGTGAAGTTAAACAACATTTATTTTATTTTCCATTTGCACTTATTTAATATAAACTTAAAAAAATTATTTGTCCATTTTTCCATTGGATGGTTAATTTTCTTATTCAGTTTTTCTGTACATTAAAGAAATTAGTTCTCAGACCATTATTTACTCTGACATTTTCTTTTCTTTTTTTTTTTTTCTTTATTTTAGGTTCATGGGGTATACGTGCAGGTTTATTACCTGAGTAAATTGTGTGTTGCTGAGGTTTGGTGTATGAATGATCCCCTAACCGAGACAGTAAGCACAGTGCTAGATAGGTAGTTTTTCAACCCTCCCTCCTACCCTTCCTCTGCCCCAGGAGTCCCTAATGTCCAGTGTTTATTGTTTCCATCTTTACGGCCATGTGTATTCAATGTTTAGCTCTCAATTTAAGTGAGAATGTGTGGCATTTGGTTTTCTGTTCCTGCATTAATCCACTTAGGATAATGGCCTCCAGCTGCATTTGTGTTGGTGCAAAGACATGATTTTGTTCTTTTTCATGTCTGGATAGTATTCCACGGTGTATATATACCATATTTTCTTTATCCAGTCCACCACGGATGGGCATCCAGGTAGATCCCATGTCTTTGCTATTGCGAATAGTGCTGCGATGAACATATGAATGCATGTCTTTTTGGTAGAACGATTTATTTTCCTTTGGCATACATCTAGTAGTGAGATTTCTGGGTCAAATAGTAGTTCTGTTTTAAGTTATTTGACAAATTTCCAAACTGCTTTCCACAGTGGCTAGACTAATTTACATTCCCACTAAGAGGGTTTATAAGTGTTCCCTTTTCTCTACAACCTAACCAACATCCATTACTTTTTGACTTTTTAATAGTAGCCATTCTGACTGGTGTGAGATGGTGTCTCATTATGGTTTTGATTTGTATTTCTTTAATGATTAACGATGTTGATAATTTTTTCATATATTTATTGACTGCATGTATGTCTTCTTTTGAGAAGTGTCTGTTCGTGTCCTCTGACCATTTTTTAATGGGGTTATTCATTTTTTGCTTGTTGATTGTTTAAGTTCCTTATAGACTCCAGATATTAGACCTTTGTTGGATCCATAGTTTGCAAATATTTTCTCCCATTCTGCAGGTTGTCTGTTTACTCTGTTCATCGTTTCTTTTGAAGTGTGGAAGCTCTTCAGTTTAATTAGGTCCCACTTGTCAATTTTTGGTTTTGTTGCAATTGCTTGTGGGGACTTAGTCATAAATTCTTTGCCAAGGCTGATATCCAGAATGGTATTTCTTAGGTTTTCTTCTAGGATTTTTGTAGTTTTAGATCTTACACTTGTCTTTAATCCATCTTAAGTTAATTTTTTTCATATGGTGAAAGGTAGAAGTCCAGTTTTATTCTTCTGCATATGGCTAGCCCATCAAGTATGCTCTTTTTCTGGTTGCAGGGATGGTTCAACATATGCAAATCAATAAATGTGATTCAGCACATAAGCAGCATTTAAAACAAAAACCATATGATCATCTCAATAGATGTAGAAAAAGCCTGTGATAAAATCAAACATCCCTTTATGATAAAAACCCCTCAACAAACTAGGCATTGAAGGAATATAACTCAAAATAATAAGAGCCATCTATGATAAACCCACAGCCAACTTTATACTGAATGGGCAAAAGCTGGAAGCATTCACTTTAAGAGCTGAAACAAGACAAGGATGCCCATTCTCACCACTACTATTCAACATAGTACTTGAAGTCCTAGCCTGAGCAATCAGGCAAGAGAAAGAAATAAAAGGCATCCAAATAGGAAAAGAAGAAGCCAAATTATCTCTCTTTGCTGAGGATATGATTCTATATCTAGAAAACCTTAAAGATGTTACCAAAAGGCTCCTAGAGCTGATGAACGACTTCACCAAAGTTTCAGGATACAAAATTGATGTACAAAAATCAGTAGCATTTCTATACACCAATAATGTTCAAGCTGAGTCCGAAGTCAAGAACATAATCTCATTTATAATAGCCACACACACCCACAAAAGAAAATACCTTGGAATTCATCTAACCAAGGAAGTGAAAGATCTCCACAAGGAGAACCAGAAAACCTCCTGAAATAAGTCATAGATTATACAAATAAATGGAAAAACATCCCATGCTCATTGATTGGAAGAATCACCATGGTTAAAATGGCCAAAGCAATCTACAGATTCAATGCTATTCCTATCAAACTGCTAATGTCATTTTTCACAGAATTAGAAAAAAATATTCTAAAATTCAAATGGAACTCAAAAAGAGCCTGAATAGCCAAAGCAATTCTAAGCAAAAAGAACAAAGCTGTAGGCATCACACAACCTGACTTCAAACTACACTACAAGGTTACAGTAACCAAAACAGCATGGTACTGATACAAAGACACACATAGACCAATGGAACAGCAGAGAACCCAGAAGTGAAGCTACACACCTATACCCATCTGATCTTTGACAAACTCAACAATAACAAACAATGGGAAAAGGACTCCCTATTCAATAAATGGTGCTGAGATAACTGGCTAGCCATATGAAGAAGAATAAGATATTCTCTTTTAAGTGTTTTTTTAGATATTTTTTCTAAGGAAATTTCAAAATTAATATGTTTTTACTGTATAGCTTGGATTTTATGTGATGATTAGAAAGGCCTTCCTTACTCCAAGATGACACAAAAAAACTGAGTATGTTTTTATCAATTGTTTCATGGTATTTTTCTATTATATGGAGGCACCATAATTTATTTAGACAGTTCTATAATGATCTTTATGTTGTTTCCAGTATTCCAAAGGCCATGTCCTCTTGTTCTGTCCTGGACTCCCTGAGAAACTGAAGAGCAACAGACAAATGTCTTTCTTATTGAGTGTCTTCATAAAAATGTAAGTTTTTCTTCTCTCATTTCAATCATCACCACTATTTTAACCATATTTTATTTCATTTTTTGGTTCATTTTTGTTATCCTACTCTCAAATCCTCCCTGCCATTTCACATGTGCATTAAAATGCCAGTGCCCAAAATTGGCATGATACTTTAAGGGTGTGACCAATTTCTAAGTTTAGCAGAAGAATATTTTCCTAGCTCCTGGATGTCATAGACCTATTAATATATTTCACCATCACAGTTAGCTTTACAAAAACAGCCATACTATACTGCTGACTCATACTCAGCTGGTGGTCTCAAGCCTATCAAATTAATTACTAGAAATGATGTCCAATGTGTTAGATGACAGGAAAAAAATATTTAAAAAGATCCTGGGATTTTAAACCCTAGGCCAAAAAATGAAACTTATCAGGAAGACGACAGAAAGTTTTTCATTTATGTTTAAAAAAAATTAAAAACAACAACAAGAGTGCAAGATAGGGATGATTTTCCTTAACATTTAAACATTGAAACTTTTTGGATTACCATGATTTAATATTGGCAGCAATATTGCACAATGTGTAATGTGCAAAATGCATTACATCTTCTGTCAGCCATTTCACACTGTTGCCAATGTGAAAAATAAAATTAATGGCTAACTGTTCACAGTCTCTCCCTTTTCTCCTTCAGCCAAGGAAAGTTCTTTCTTGGCAAGTTCATTTCCTTGGCGTTGTTAAAAGATTGATGGATCGGGTAAGAGGAAAAAGGTTTGATTTAATCTTTTAGAAAAGTTGGAGAGTTGCACAAGAAAAAAAGAAGATCCCGAGGATGAGAAGTTGCTGAGAAAGGCAAAAGCCAATAAGCAATGGCTAAGAGAGCAAGTTTGGGAAGCGTATAAAGGAAAGAAAAGAGAAAGAAATTAGATTAGCTGCTATGTTATGGCAAGGGGGGCTTTTCGGATGGGGAAAGAGATTTTTAACGAAGTATTATCACGTGTTAGGAATATTGCATCACATTGTATGTGTTCTAAGAGACTTAAGTAAAATTTAAATGTTTTTCCAATTATTTTTGGATGTCTGAAATGTGTGTTTTTGGTTGGAACTTTGAGCTGAAAAGCAGTCACAGGGTATCTCAACTATGTACAGGTTACAAAATCCTACATTGCATCAACAGAGCTATGGTGTTCAGTGCAATATGGATGACAATCATGCCATTTGGTCAGACAACATCTGCCTTATTATCTTCTGCCCTGGGTGACACATTTTACAAGGTGCATTAGTTTGCTGCGGCTGCCACAACTAAGTACCATATAGTAAGTGGTTTAAATAAACCAAGTTTATTTTCTCACAAATCTGAAGGGTAGAAGTCCAAGATCAAGGTATTGTTAAGGTTAGTTTCTTTGGCGTCATTTCTCCTTGGCTTGTAGATGGTCATCTTCTCCTTGTGTCTTCACATGGTCCTTCCTCTGTGTGTGTCTGTGTCTTTAATCTCCCCTTTTTATAAAGACACCAGCCATATTGGATTACTGTAAACTTAATATTGGCAACAACATTGTACAATGTAATGTGCAAAATGCATTACATTTTTTTGACAGTCATTTCATATTGTTGCCAATGTGAAAAAAAAAATAATGGCTAACTGTTCACAGACTCTCCCTTTTCTCCTTCAGCCTAGGAAAGTTCTTTCTTGCCTAGTTCAGTTCCTTGGCCTTGCTAAGAGATTGATGGAAGCCAGGCGCAGTGGCTCATGCCTGTAATCCCAGCCTTTTGGGAGGCCGAGGTGGGTGGATCACAAGGTCAGGAGTTCAAGACCAGCCTGACCAAGATGGTGAAACCCTGACTCTACTAAAAATACAAAAATTAGCTAGGCAGGCACCTGTAATCCCAGCTACTCAGGAGGCTGAGGCAGAGAATTGCTTGAACCCAGGAGAAGGAGGTTGCAGTGAACAGAGATCACCATCAATACTCCAGCCTGGGCGACGGAGAGAAACTCCGTATTAGAAAAAAAAAAAAAAAAAAGAGATTGATAGATCAGGCAAGAGGAAAAACGTTTGGATTTTACAATGGATTTACATTGGCTAATGTAAATAATAATCCATTATACTGACCTCACTCTCACTTTAATTACTTTTTTTTTTTTTTTTTTTTTAGATTAAGTGTTGCTCTTTCCCCCAGGCTAGAGTCCAGTTGCGTGATCTCAGCTCACTGAAACCTCCACCTCCCGGGTTCAAGCAATTCTTCTGCCTCAGCCTCCCAAGTAGCTGGGATTACAAGTGCCAGCCACCATGCCTGGCTAACTTTTATATTTTTAGCAGAGACAGGGTTTCACCATGTTGGCCAGGCTGGTCTCGAACCCCTGACCTCAAGTGATCCACCTGCCTCAGCCTCCCAGAGTGCTAGGATTACAGGCATGAGCCACCGCACACAGGCTACTTACCTCTTTAAAGCTCCTATATCCAACTATAGTCAAATTCTGAGATACGGGTGGTGAGGACTGCAACATATGAATTTTGGGGGAACAAAATCCAGCTCATAACACAAGTGTACTGACAAATTTACAATTTATTCTCACTTTAGATCCCTTTAAACTTTATTGCTGATCTTTTAAGAATCTTACCAAGTTCTTATAACCTTTAAACAACCAAAATATTCTCAACTTCTTCATTAAATTGTTAAAAAGTAGTGAATTAACCTGGTTGATGCACATTATCGCTATTTGACTCAAAATGATTTAGAATATGGTAGTTTGTTAGGTATGTGAAAATGGTATTATATAAATTGGTCCTTTGGAGATAAGGAATATATACACGTGAAAAGAAACAATTTTCTCTTCTGTAAAACGAGGCAACTGGACCAGATAATCTTTAAGGTCTCTTGCAGTTCTAAAATGCTACAATTCTGGATCAAGGACAATAAAAATATAACATATCATTTAAAATAATATTAAAATATTGGATCTGTGTTATAAATTATGTGCCGGCAGGAAAGACATAGATCAAGGTAGGAGCTGTAGAAGGTTTGCCTAAAATTCTGAATGGGTGAAATAAAATATCTTGGAGGAAAGACCTTCAGGTTTGACTGCTAACCTAAATTTAGGCTCCAGAATCATAATAACTCATATTGATGGTAATTTCGATCCTGAGTTTTACATTGTTTTGATAACCACCATTTTTTTTCATAGTTGCTTCAAAAGTGATCCAAGAGAATCAACTACATACCCTAATGCCCTCTTGTACATTTCATATTTCTGCATAACCGCATGAAAAAATACATTATATCACTCATCTCCTTGACTTTTCAGTTTGTTGCAGAAATAGTAGCATTTAATCAGTTTTAACTGATTTTCCATGTATTTAGGCATAAAAGAATAGATTGTAAACTTCTGCAGTACACAGATGAATATCTGAGTTTGACAGTGTTTTAGACATTATATTTATTCATATTTCTCAAGCTCATGTGGAATATCTATTCATACACTTTTCAATAAGGCAGGATTATGCAGATCTGCCAATCCCTAAAATTAGTTTTCAAAAATACCTTGTACAAGTCAAAAACATGGCTCATCTCTCTGAAGGTTGAAGACAGGCTAATAGTTTACTTTTCTTAAAAAAAAAAAAAAAGATAAGGACCAACTATCAGGCAAAAGTTGTGAAAATGTAGCAGTAATACTTAGAGGTTGCTTTCTGCAGTGAATTATTACACTTTGAAAGACTCTCATATACTGCTGAGGCTCATTTCTAACTTCAAGTTGAAATCACTTTAGCATGAATAATTTTTAAAATGAAATGCTTTTTGAGGATGGAAAAGAGCCATATTGGATTTTATCTGGTTATTAAACTCAAAAAGGGCCTTGTATCAAGAAAGTGGATATTGTGCCAAGCATTCTTAACATATTCTGTTTAGAAAAATGACATTCTTACTCATATGAAAACAGATGTTGCTCTAGATAAAGTTAAATGCCTTCATAGGTCTCAAGCATGTGTACGTGAAATTATAGAAATTAATTCTAGTTCAGGCAAGGACTTGACTCCTCTTCTGCTGTAAAGAGTTTGGGTATCTATGGCTGCATGACAAACCACCCCAAAACTTAATGGCTTAAAATAAAAGTTGGCAAACTTTTTCTGTAAAGGGCCAAAGAGTAGGTATGTTTAAATTTGGTGCACTGTGCAATCTGTTACAACTACTCAACTCCACTGTAAGCCAAAAGCAGCCATAGAAAATATGTAAACAAATGGATTTGGCTATGTTCCAATAAAATTTTATTTACAAAAAGAGGCAATATTGTCAGGTACAGTGGCTCACACCTATAATCCCAGTGCTTTGGGAGGCCAGGAGTTCAAGATGAACTTGGGCAATATAGCAAGACCCCATCTCTGCAAAAAGTAAAAGAAAAATTAGCTGAGCATGGTGAAGAGCACCTGTAGTCCTAGCTACTTGGAAGGCTAAGACAGGAGGATCACTCAAGTCCAAGAGTTTGAGGCTGCAGTGAGCTATGATCATGCCACTGCACTCCAGCCTGGGCAACAGAACGAGGCATTCTCTAAAAATAATTAAAATTAAAATTAAAAACATTTTTTAAATGACAGTGGGCCAGTTTTGGCCCACAAGCTCTAGTTTGTTAACTCCTGGTTTATTAAGGCTCCTAATTCTATAGGTTAGTATTTTGGGCAGGACTCTCAAAGGGGATGACTCGTCTCTGCTCTCCAAGATTGGATGGATTGGCACATGTGTCTGTAGTCACTTGGCAAGGTAGCTGGGGGCTGGCTGGTCCTGGTGTCTGGCGGTTGACTGAGGCTGTTGGCTGCATGCCTCACTTTGTCTTTACACAAGCCTCTTGTGGTAGGGTAGCTCTGGGTTTCTCACATAGTAGCTAGATTCCAGGGAGACAAAGCAGAAGCTTCATGACTTCTGAGGCCTCAGCTAGGAAGCCACACAATGTCACTTCATATTCATATTGGCCAAAGTCACAAAGTCACAAGAGATGAGCATACAGAGTATACCTTTTAATGGAAAACTCAAAGAATCTGTGGCTATCTAAAATTCACTACAGTGAGTAAACTGTCAAAACAGTGTATCAGTTCCTGCAGGGCTTTTACCAGCAACTTTCCTCCATTGAAACTCACCAGTACTTTGTGCATTATGGTCACAATTCTCACTGTAAATCACACAGCCATAACTTAAGCAAGAAACAAGAATTAATCAAAATTTCCATTCAAAATACTCTGAAATGTTTGTGAAAGGGAAACAGTTATGGAAATAAAAAAGGTCTTTTAAGACTCAGAGTGGAATTATCTCATTTTTATTTTTAATGGGGAGCTTGGTTAAAAGGGAGGATGTGGGAGGTAGTAAGCAGGGGGTGGCTGGAATTTTAATCCTTGGAGGTAAACAGGTTATTGCTTTGGAGTGACTCCTTTTGTGTCGGAAAATTCCCCTCAATAGTTAGCACAGTAGCTCGCCCCTGTAATCCCAGCACTTTGGGAGGCTGAGGTGCGCCGATCACTTGAGGCCATGAGTTTCAGACCAGCCTGGCCAATATGGTGAGCCTCTGTCTCTACCAAAAAACACAAAAATAATATCCAGGAGTAGTGGTAGAAGGCTGTGGCTGCAGTGAGTTGTGAGTCATGATCACGCTACTACACCCCAGCCTGGGTAGCAGAGCAAGACTCTGTCTAAAAAAAAAAAAAAAGGAAAAATCCCCTCAATGAGTCTTTAGTTACATTTGATTAGGGTGGTGATGTCTGCCAAGCTTTCCCATTGTAAATTTACACTTTTTAAACTTTCTCATCAATAAGAGTTTGTTAAGAGGTAATTTATTCCATTCTCCAAATTTTATCCATTAGTTTTAGTAGTTAGTGATTTTTTTCTGAATTAAGTATCTCTATGGTGGTTGTCAAATAATAATTTTCTAATTCCATCATTCCTTCTACATTTACTAGTTGTAAGGGAAATCTTTGCCCTTTCTACATTTATATCAGTATAGATTTATAAAATCATATTTAATTCCATTTTATAATCCATGTTATCATTATTTATTCTGATGACCAAATTGTCCCAAATTTTGGCCAGTGAGAGCCTCCAAAACCTGGCTTTTCTGTTCTTTTAACATTCCCATCTTTCTTTGAGCATGTCCTTACTTTCTGACATAAGAAGAAGATGTTCCAGGCTCATCTTGTACTTTCCCTGCCTCAACTCTGCTTTGTTGCTTTTAATTAATTTTAAAAATAATAAAAGATCTGGATGCTAAATGTGCTCATTGCTATTGGGATATTTCTGTTTTCAGGCCCTTATCACAAACAGAACTAGGAGACACGTGCATATACATATATGTGTATATATGGATACATTTACAACTATATCTACCTACCTATTGAAACTCATAATTTTACTAATATTGTCAATTCAACAACACTGGGTCCATTCTCATTTACTCATTTGTATTTACCTTCTCCAACAGTGAAAATCCTGGCAACGATTATTTTCAATATAGTTAAGTATTTGTTCTATCTCCCTGTACGTAAGTAGTTCCTGTTGCTGCCATTGCCCTTCTGTAAACACTCTTCTCACCACAGTCACGCTCTGACACATTGTTTCTGGCTGCTACTGCCACTGCCTCCCATGGATGCCTTCCTTATCTGCTCAGGCTGCAACTCCGAATGCCAGGTCACCACCACCACTGTTCATCCCCCTGCCCCCAGCTGCCCATACAGACTTTGGATTAAATCTTGAAGGAAGGAAATAATGAATGCATTTTCTTGGTTTGTTCTTTCCATTATATGGATTGGGGTCTACACAATACATGTTTGTATAACTACAATATAAGGCTTCAAAAACAGTTTTTTGTGTGGCTAATCTATAGATAACTAAGAATTCTCACAACACATGTGTTACCGGTGACACAGTTGTTCCATTATTGCCAGTATTGGCTAATCTACATCATTCTTTTATGACAGTTGTGCTATTTGGAAGGTATGGTCTTTAGACTTCCAGATAAATAATCTTCCATTGTAAGTACCTTCATATTTCTTTTCTTTCTTTGAGACGGAGTCTCTCTCTGTTGACCAGGCTAGAGTGCAGCGGTGTGATCCCAGCTCACTGCAACCTCTACCTCCTGGGTTTGAGCAATTTTCAATTCTCCTGCCTCAGCTGCCCGAGTAGCTGGGATTACAGGTGTGTGCCACCACACCCGAATAATTTTTATATTTTTAGCAGAGACAGGGTTTTGCCATGTTGGTCAAGCTGGTCTTGAACTCCTGACCTCAGGTGATCTGCCCACCTCAGCCTTACAGAGTGCTGGGATTGCAACAGTGAGCCACAGTGCCCGGCCAGTATCTTCATATTTCTATCACCTTGTACTACACGTTACTCAACAGTTCCTGCCATGGTTCACAGTCCTCCTGAAAAAGAAGTCTATTAGATTCTGTTTAATACCATGTAAGTACAACTCCTACAAGAGCCAAAGCTGATTAGACACTGACCCAAAGGCCATCAACCTATGATTTGACAGGAATAGGGTTTTTCCTAGAACAGATGCTGTTGGTTCCCTGCCTAGGTCCCCTCCCACGCTCCCTGATTCAGTTTATGCTGACAGCACCTTGCTGTAAGCACCTGCCACTTCCCACTTGAGGGAAATGGACAGGCTAGACGGACGTGGAAGTTAAGGCCCCTGCAGTTAGCTTTCAGTCACTGACAGATGGGAGTTGGAGGGGAGATACCCAACTTATTTGCCTCTCAACTGGGATAACTCTCAGAAGTATTCTACACTGTCTCCCAGAGTCCCCCAATGGGGCAAAAATCCAGTTGTCTACAGCAGTAGCCTGCTCAGTGAGGAATCCTTTATTGGCTTCCTTCCCTTTCTTGTCTCAATTTCCCATCCCTTAAAAGTGCTTCCAGGAACTTTCTCCCAAGTTAACTACCAGTTCTTAAATCCTTGCCTCCAACTTGGGTTCTGTGGGAAACCAATTTAAGACACTGATCAGCTGTCACAGTGGTTATTAGTAAAGCCAAACAGGCATTCTTTCTGGAATATTTAAGGAACCTTTTTTAGCCGGACAGAGGAAAACAGATGTGTTTACACTATTTGAACCACACATTTGGTGGAATGCTAAAGACAAGATACAAAAAGATTCCTGCCCAGAGGTATCACTCTTTGAATGCAGAACAACCATCTATCCTAATCTTGATAAGACTGTGCCCTATTACAGCTCCTTTTATTTCCATTACATTCTTTCACTCTATAGCTTTATATGTTCCCTAACAATAGTGAACACTAGCACTCCCAATCCCACTTACTTGAGTTTAATTGAGAATTTCTCTTCCTTGACAATGAACTATAACTTGGGAGGCACTATATTTTGCTTCCTGTATTGCAGTTAAAATAAAGCTTTGCACAAAGTAAACACTCAGTTAATATTTGCCTAATGAACAAATGAGAGAATTTTAACGGTAGATGTGGATTTACCCGGATTTAGGACTACTTTGTAAGTCTTAGCTACGAAAAGCTATGAAAAAGTCTTTTTCCCCTCTATGGAGCAAACACTTGAAGAAATTTTCATACCTTGTAACTAGAAGGACAAATTATTATTTTTGCGTGCTCAGCATCCCCTTCTACCTTCTTATGGTTACTGTGTCCCTTCTTCTCACTTCTTTCCCCACAAACATGCACACGTCCTTTGGAAAACTACTTGTCCTTTAATTCCTGGGGTTCTGTCTCTACCTCCAAGAAGGTATGTGTTCCCTACAACTGGTCAATCATAATTCCTTATCTTCCTGGGGTTTGGCACGTGACTTGCCCAGATAAAACTTCTGCCCTTGAGTTTTATAAAGGGGCTATGGAGAGGAAAGCTCTTTTAATCTCCTGAGTTTGTCATGCTGTGTTAATGTAAGTGTGAATTTCTTAAAGCCTACCCCTCACATCTCATTCTTACCAAACCACAAAAAGAAAAGTCTGTCTTCAGCAGATGTGGTTGGAAGAAACACATAGGGAAATACAGCCTGGAGAGAGAGAGGAAGATCTAGCAATGTTTTATGTCTCCAGAGTTATCCAAGCCACCATTACCTTGTATTTCCTTTTTTATAAAAGCCAATAAATTCTCTTTTAATTTCCAGTTACTTTGAGTTTGGTTTTTATCATTTCCAACCAAACAAGATACTATATACCACTGAAAGATTCTTAACTAATATCCATCCAAGCTAATGTATTATTGCACCTAGAATAAAGGCAAAGTTCTTAATACAGCTTGAAGCACACTTGTATTTGCTGCCTGGGCTCTAGCCACAGAGGCCTATGTTTAGCTTTTTTTCATGCCCTTCCATCTTCCTGAAACCTTTCTGGCCTCCACACACCCAGTATTACGCATTTTATCTTACTTATGCTTTAACTCTCAGCTCAAATTTCTTTCATGACACCTTAAACAGACAAGATCCCCTTAATACTCACTCTGAAAGTCCAGGAAGGATTCAATTTTGGTACTTATAAAAAATATTTATTTGTGAGATTATTTCATAAATATCTGTCTCTCTCACTTAACTCTAAGTTACATGTGAGAAACTCCGTAAGTTTCAGTTAACAACACACTATCAAATAATAACTTGCATTACACTTGACAGGAAGAAGAAAGTTGCAGTAAATACCACTGGTTCACTGACAAATAAAAATAGGTTAATAAAATTTATTTTAAAGCCCTCACCAGAGGAATTTTCCTGGTCACATCCAGGCAACTTATAAAAATGGGAAATTTTAAAAACAGATGTATCAGAAACATGTATTATTTTATCTAGAAAATAAATTAAATAGTTGAATTAACATCTTTTTAGTGTATATGTTAAAAAATAAATTTGTCTTTAATGTAATTCAACCAAAGGGGGCAGAATACAACCAATGCATTAATTTAGAAGTGAATGGAATGATTTGGAAAAAAAAAAAAAACAGGATTTCTGGCAAGATTCCCCTTCTGGTTGAGAGCTGCAACAAAGAAGTTGTTAAAATGTTTACAATTTTATTTCAACGTTAGATCAAATAATATACAGATGTGCAGCTATTGGAAAAGAGATTTTGAAATGATTTTGTTATACTACAACTTACACCATCCATCATGGTCAAAAGACCATTTTAGATAAATTTCAATTTTAAGAGGTCATATTACCACATCAGTTTTTTTCCCTCGCTATTCTGTCCTCACTCCAGAGAAGAAAATGGTCTCAATAATGGTTGAACAAAATATACATACTTCATGAGTCTAGACTTGGAAAGAGCTATGTTAGCACAATCAGAGATACCTAGAAAAGTGCAGTATTCACCTTATCCACAGGGGATACGTTCTAAGACCCCCACTGGATGCCTGAAGCCACAGATAGTACTCAACATGCAAGTGTACTATGCCTGAATTTCCTTTTCCTTCTTCACAATTTCACAGAGAGAAGATTCATTCTTACTGTAGATCTTAGCCACCTCAGTATGTAACTTTTTTCTTTCTTTTTTAAGTGGAGAACTTAAACTTTTTCACTTAAAGAAAGCAATTTATGGATCCTCTTTAGCATATCCAAATTGCCAGCAACACCACTCTTGCACTTCAGGGCCATTAGTAAATCAAATAAGGGTTACTTGAACACAAGCACCATGGTACCATGACAGATGATCTCATTACCAAAACGCTACTAAATAACTAATGGACAGGCAGCATATTCAGCGTGAGTACACTGAACAAATGGATGAGTCATGTCCCAGGCAGGATGGAGCAGAGCAACATGAGATTTCATCACACAACTCATGATGGAATCCTACAGAAAACTTAGAAAATACTAGAAATAAATAATTCCTACTTAACATTTTCAGACCGCAATTGATTGTGGGCAACTGAAACCACAGAAGGTGAAACCACTGATAAGTGGGAACCACTTTAAGAATGCTTATATCTCTAAATTAATTTTTTCTCCAATCTGAAATGCCCTCCCTTCTCATTTGTGCCAAATCAAGTTCCCCTTAGTTTTCAACAACACAAGGAACTCTCATCTCATAAACTTATTGTTCCGTTTTTTCTATGTCTATATTCTAGTACATGTAGTACTCACTGTATGGTATCAGTGACTTCCAATAGTCAATTCAAGGACTACATTATCTGTACTCCAAATCACCTGGAAAACAGTTAAATATATCTTCCAGGCTGGGCACGATAGCTCATGCCTGTCATCCCACCACTTTGGAAAGCCAAGGAGGGCAGATCACAGGTCAGGAGTTCGAGACCAGCCTGGCCAACATAGTGAAACCTTATCTTTACTAAAACTACAAAAATAAGTCAGATGTGATGGCACACACCTGTAGTCCCAGCTACTTGGGAGGCTGAGGCAGGAGAGTCGCTTGAACTAGGGAGGTGGAGGTTGCAGTAAGCCGAGACCACAACACTGCACTCCAGCCTGAAACTCCGTCTCAAAAAAAAAAAAAAAACTTCCAAATTGTTCCCCACCCCACCTCTCCCAATTCCAAGATTTGAGTCAGTAAATTAGAACATCTAAGGAATCTGAAATCTTTAAAAATATTTTCTGGCCTGGTGTGGTGGCACACACCTGTAATCCCAGCACTTTGGGAGGTGGAGGCAGTTGGATTGCTTGAACTCAGGAGTTTGAGACCAGCCTGTGCAACATAGCAAAACCCCATCTCTACAAAAAATACAAAAAGTAGCCTGGCATGATGGTGCACACCTGTAGTCCCAGCTACTCAGGAGGCCGAGGTAGGAGGATCACTTGAGCCCTGGAATCAGAGGTTGTAGTGAGCCAAGATCATGCCACTGCACTCCAGCCTGGGCAACAGAACAAGATCTTGTCTCTAAATAAATAATAAAAACATTTTCTGTACACCCCTGTTGATAGCAGCATTATTCACAACAGCCAAATGGTGGAAGCAACCCATTGACAGACAGATGGACAAACAAAATGTGGTATGTACACACAGTAGGATGTTATTCAGCTTTTAAAAAGAAGGAAATTTTGACATGTGCTACAACGTGAATGAATCTTATAGAATTATGTTAAGTAGAATAAGCCAGTGACAAAAAGATAAATATCATGTAATTCCACTTATATAAGGCACATAGATTTGTCAAATCCATACAGACAGAAAGTAGAATGGGGGTAGTCAGGGGCTAAGGGAGAGGCAACAGGATTTGTTATTTAAGGATAAGTAGTTTCAGTTTTGGAAGATCAAAACAGTTTTAAGGATGAAAAACGTTTTGGAAGATGAAAAAAGTTAGAGATGGATGGTAATGATGGTTCCTCAACAATGTGAAAGTACTTAATACCAATGAACTATACACTTAAAAACAGTTAAGATGGTGCATTTTATGTTATCTGTATTTTACTGCAACTGAAAATGATAGTTAACATGGTAAATTTTATGTTATATATATTTAACTACAGCTAAAAAAAAATTCTCTGTATGTGGGAAATGCTGGTCTGTTTTTTGTGTTGATTCTTCATTGTTAATTATCATAATATTTTGTTCATTCATTTCTTTATAAATGGTTGCCATGCAGCATGCATAATTCTAGATGCTGGAGACATAGCCATGACTAAGGCAGACAAGCTCCCTGTTCTCAGAGAGCCATAATTCTACCATCTATGACATCTTTTCTGTGAGGATGAGAAGGTAGAGCATGGGACAGAAACCCAATTTTACAGTGCCTTTAACACTCAAGATTTTATTCTCTCATATAAAATATCAATTTGGCAGGGACCCAGGATCCTTCCAGCTTTGTTCTTCATGAACCCCAGGGTATGATTACATAGACACAATCCAGTGTGACTGCTGAATAGTCATTGCATCTGTATTCCTACCAGCAGAAAGGAGAAAACGCAACCAAAGGAATAATCCTTATTTTAGATATACTCTCTGAAAGTGACATCCCACTGACAGTAACAAGCAAATGGCCATGCCTAGCTGCAAGGGAAGCTGGAAAATGCAATCTTTATTCCTGGCAGACATGTGTTTAGCTAGAATTCAAGGGTTCTCTTACTGAAAAAGAGGAGAATGGACACTGGAAGAGAGCTAGCAGACGCTACTACACAATTATTTTCCCAGGACATCTTGAATTCTTTGAAAGATGAGAGGTCTCTCAACATGAAGAATTATTAAGAGCCCCCAAGAGGAAGGCAAAAACAGCATTCAAAATGATATCCCTCTAAGGACTTCACCCCTTGAACAGCCCACTTCCTATTGGCACATTTCCTTTTGATCTGCAGACCTATGGACTAAAGAGACAAAATTTCTCTCTTGCATATTCCCAACATGCAGTAATGGAACAGGTATAAAATAACTGCCATGAACATTGCTTTTAAAAAAATTGAAACACACAGGATTCACTGGTTCACAGCAATTTTGAAATCTAGCTGGACATATGTTGCCACTTTCTTGATTAGCAGATCAATCCTATTGCCTGGGAACAATTCACTTTGGTTCTTGGTTCTACTCTCTTGGCTTTCTTCATCTTCCATGGAAAATAGCCCATGTTTATGGCTGCATAATTTTTGCAGCCTATTTCTGCCCACAGAAATTTGGATTTCATTTTGTATTTTCTGAATCTTTCAGTTCAAGTTGATATAATTATTTTAAAATCTTTGAGTTTATGAATCTTATCGTAATTCACTCCATTAAACAGAATTTATACCCAAAGTTCTCCTTCAAGATAAGCCCTTCTCTACCTTGGTCTTCCTATTAGGCTCCCGAGGGACAAAATCTTTAAGATTCTTGGAAGCCCTTTTGTGATAAAGATGCTCTATGGGATATGCCCTTAAGATCCTTAGAGGATCTTTCATTTGACTGAATTGTTCTCTGAGGAATCACTTTAGATTTTTCTGAGATCATATCAAAGGATCTTATTGTTCTTACCTGGATTTCTTCTTTGCTGTGAAGCATTTTCCTTAATTGACAAACTTACAGAGCCTAGAAATGATAGTTTCATTTTCAAATTCAGTTCTGTGTTCATCTTACTTCTTTCTTCTCATCTTTTACTATAAACAAGAAGAAATAGCCAGAGGGCAATTTCAACATTCTTCCAGTGAATCTCCTTAGCTAGATAATTCAGTTCATTGGGTACAATTTCTGCTTTCTACTTTATTATAGGTCCCTGTGTTGCTAAACATTCTGCCACTAAATAACAAAGATCTTCTTCCTCCAATTTCCAAGAACTTTTTCTTACTTTACTTGAAGTTCTCTCTACAAGCCTTCTTGAGGACCATCAGACTATTCTACCAGCATCTTCATGGCCCTTCCCACTTCTACCTTCTTCCCCAAAGCCACTATCACATTTTTAGATTTTCATTACAATATCCTGCTTCCAGGTAAAAACCTGTTCCAGTTGCTATGGCTGCAAAATAAATTACTCCAAAATTTAGTGGCTTAAAACAGCCATTTATTAGGCTCATGGATTCTGGGGGTCAGGAACTTTGAGGTAGTGGCTAGCCTCTGTGTTTAAAGATTTGTGAGATGAAAGACAAGGGTTGCAGATGGGAATCATCTGAAGTCTCATCATTCACATATATGGCACTTTATACAAACCATTCGCTGGGACCTCAGTCCTTCTCCCTGTGGTCTCTTTGCATGGGCTACTTTTAGGTTCCTCATAGAATGGTGGCTGGGTTCTAAGAGAGAGTATCCTGTAAAAGAGCCTGATGATAGCTAAATTGCTTCCTGTGACTTAAACTTGGAAGTCACGCAGTATTATTTCTACTTTATTCTACCAGAAAAGACAGTCACAAGGCCCACTCAAGCTTAAAGACTCCTCTTCTTGAGGGAGGAGTGACAATATTCTAGTGGAGTGTATGAGACCAGAAATAATGCTGTAGTCATTTTGGAAAATACAGGAGAAGCCTAGGAAGGTAATCCTTTGATTGATCTCTTGCATAATAAGCTCATCTCAGGCTCTGCTTCTAAGGCACCCAACTGTATTTGTTTCAAGGGCTGCTATAACAAAGTACCACAAGCTGGGTGGTAGAAACAAGAGAAATTTGTTGCCTCACAGTTCTGGGGCTACAAATGCAAGATCAAGGTGTTAACAGGGTTGGCTAATTCTGAGGGATGCCTTCCATGCCTTTCCTTTCCTTTCTGGTGGTTTGCTGACAATCTTGGCATTCCTTGTCTTATAGGAGCATCATTTCACTCTCTGCCTTTATCTTCACATGGTGTCCTCACTGTGTGCATCTTGCTGTAACCAAATTTCTCCTTTTTATAAGGATGCCCGTCATATGGGATTGGGGCCCTCTCTAATAACCTCATCTTAACTAATTACATCTGCAATGACTATTTCCAAATAAGATTACATTCTGATATACTGGGGTTAGCACTTTGACGTATGAATTTAGGATGGACAGAATTAACTGATCTAATGATAGAGGCAGGAGGCAGAGAACTCTCCTAGACAGATAGGAGAGGGTCCGCAGAGGACCTCCAACCCCCTAAGGTCATTGTGCACAGGTGACTTGCCTAAACATGCCCACGGTGAAAATTTTTGTCCCTTACCACATGTGCAGTAAGGAAAATAATTCAACATGGAAGGGCTTAGGCTAAGGGCTCTACAAGTGCACTGGAAGAACGGGGTGGAGCCACCAAGAATTTGTGCCTTATACAAATAGGGAACTGATATGGTTTGGCTGTGTCCCCACCCAAATATCATCTTGAATTCTTATGTGTTGTGGGAGGGACCTGGTGGGAGGTGATTGAATCATGGGGGCAGGTCTTTCCTGTGCTGTTCTTGTGATAGTGATTAAGTCTCAAAAGATCTGATGCTTTTAAAAATGGGAGTTTCCCTGCACAAGCTCTCTTATTTTGTCTGCTGCCATGTGAGACATGCCTTTCACCTTCTGCCATGATTGTGAGGCCTCCCCAGCCACATGGAACTCTAAGTCCAATAAACCTCTTTATTTTGTAATTTCCCAAGTCTTGGGTATGTCTTTATCGGCAGCATGAAAATGGACTAATATAGGAACCCAGCCCCATCAGCAGCTATATAGAAGCCCTTGTATTCAACTGTGAAGGGGGCAACCAGCAACCTGCTCTCAGGACCCCTCTTTTTGCTGAGAGCTTCCCTTTCCACTTAATAAATTATTTTCCACTTACTCTTTGATGTCTGTGTGACTAATTTTTCCTGGTCATGAGACAAAAACCCAGAACTAGCCGAGCCAAGGATTAAAAAATCCTGTATCACTAAGACATAAGAGTATCTACTCTATGGCCAGGTGCAGTGGCTCATGCCTGTAATCCTAACACTTCGGCAGCCTGAGGCAGGTGGATCATCTGAGGTCAGGAGTTAAAGACCAGCCTGGCAAACATGGTGAAACCCAATCTCTACTAAAAATACAAAAATTTGCCAGGCACACGCTTTGTGGTGGCACACACTTGTAATCTTAGCTACTAGGGAGGCTGAGGCAGGAGAATCACTTGAACCCAGGAGGCAGAGGTCGCAGTGAGCCTAGATTGCACCACTGTACTCCAGCCTGGGTAACAGAGTAAGACTGTCACACACACACACAAAAAAAAGAGTATCTACTTTATGCTATTATTAAAAAGATTATCTGAAATAATACATGGAAAGTTCCTGGCACCTAGCAAATGATTAATAAATGTTAGCCATCATTATTTATCTTTGGATCCAGACAGACTGGCACAGTGCTTAGCACATAGCAAATATTGACCATCTTTGGGTTTTGCCTGCCTGGCACTCACTCCATCTTTCTCTGGTAAAAACACCTTGAAACAATCTTTTTGCTAGTCTTGGTGAGGCAATCATTCAAAATGTCCTGCCCTGCTCTGCCCTGCCCTGACCAAGAGGTGAGTGTATGTGTGACCCAAGAATACCATTTAGACTCTGTCTCCCCAAAATTAAATCTCAAGTAGAGTAACATAGAGATAGAAAATGACGGAGATCATTTATCCTACTAGTACTGCCACGAAAAGAGACTGACCTTTAGTTCCTGCTATCTGGATACTTAAGAGCTGTTTTGATTCCTGGCCTTTTCATAGTCTGGTGCTTACTTAGCATTTCCTTTAATTCTTTGTGCTAGTCCACATCCTTGAACACATTTCTTGTTTCACTTAAGATAGCCAGAGTGAGTTTCTTTTGTTTGTGCAGAAACAGAAATAGACTGAAATGTAAATTGATTCCTGGACATAGTAGTTACAACTGACGCTTAGAATGACAATGTGAAGTTGGAAGGGTCATAGTGAGGCAGGAAAAAATGTGAACCTCTCCTTCTCTGGCTTAGAAAATGCCCATCTTCATAAGCATGTTGTATCTGGAAACTCAGGCAATGAGTCAGTCCAGCGGGAGCTTTGGGAGAGTCAGTAGAAAAATGTTAGCTGGTTGGATCAGGTTGGATACTTTTTTTTAGCCCAAGATAAGTTACTACAAGAGACAACTGGCTCATCAGAAAGCAGAGAGAGAACAGAAACTGCTAAGGGAAGCCCTTTCTAATTGTGGCCTGTGATCAAAGGTGGATAGCAGTCAGATAATCTTGAGCTGAATTCTCTCCCCTGAGATAAAGTTAGTGGAAGTAATGTCTAAGATTCTGAAAACTTAAGAGGAGATAAAAACAGCTCCCGGAAAAGCCCTACTAGGCACCTCCTTCTGGGCTTTCCTTGACTGATAAGGCTTCACTTAGTCACCACTTTATAGCCCAACCACTGAAATACATGGGATGTTGGAGCTGAGATTAGTTTTGTCTCTTCCATCTCAAGCTATTGCTTGTCACTGCCCCCAGGAAATGTAGAAAATGGAGGCTCTGTGGCTGAGAGCTGGAGGGAAGGCAGAACTCTAAGGCCTGTTGCTATGAGAGAGACACCCTAGTTTTGGATGTGCATGGAGAGCCTCCTAGATTTCTAGGAAAATTGTTCTTTCTAGATAAACACTTACTAACTTAACTTAATCTCTAGGCCCCTGAACTCTTCTCAATGGAAAATTGGGTCCTAAATTAGTTTAACCCTCACAAGTGATCCTCTCCACTGTCCTTTTCAGAGGTGACCACAGTGGATACTAGGCATTTTTGGCTCTTCTCCCAGAGGAGAGAACCAGAATCAACTACTTTTGCTGATCAAGATATCCACTCTATCACTGGAGCAGAGAGCACTTTTTATTCCTGGGAAGCAGGATGTGATAAATTCCATTGGCCAATGACCACTCTAAACTGTTTCTTCCCCTTTCCTTTTCCATGTGAGTTTTTTGGATTTTTTAAAATTTAATTCAGATAACCTGACCCATTTCCACCATTGTAGATCAGGTTAAATTTATCATTTAACCTCAGGTTGCCAATACACAAGGAGTCATTCTGGACCAAGCTGGAAATAATGAATGTTGCTGAGAGACCCAAAAGCTGGATGCAGTAACTGGCCTACAACCTGGGGAAGGAGGGAATTTTGAGATGTATGTAGAAGAGTTGCACTATTATAGGTGATAACAATGACGATGTTGCATGTCTGAGAAAAAGAGCGTGTGGATGGATATCAAACAGTTCAGGAGATTATAGTGGTCAATGATTGTTTTCACCTGTAAGTATCCCAAGTTTCCTTTATAAAAACTTTCTTCCCCTATGCTTGAGCCACACAGTTCTAGAAGGGCTGAACCTATAACCTCTGCAGCTTGGTTGGCATGTAACCCAAAATTGGTGTGTAAATTTATTCCATCTTCCTGGCTCCATGAATGATTTAGGAAAGCTTATGTGATCCAAGTCAGATCAATAGAGTCAGCCACAGAGTTTTGAAGGAATGACTGGGAAAGACACATTCTTTCCAAGGGATTGCTTGGCTGGTAGAATGTAAGTCTGCAGTTCTCAGGGATGAGCCTGCAACCATTTCAGGGAGAGAATGCCTGAGAATGAAGCTTGGGGAAAGGAAAGCAAAGTGACAAGAGTAAGAAAGAGAATGAGAGCCAACAAATATCCTTTTTGCTTAGCCATTTGGAGTAAGGGTAGTCTATTTTGTCTGGAGCTCAGCACCTGTGAACACTCTCCTTTTGGTTAGCAAGTTTCTTTCCTCCCCAAATTAGACAGCAGAAATTATGCTTTCTTCACCCCGCTTGCAGCTAGCTGGGTACAAGTATGTGACTCAGGCCCCATCAGATATCTTTGTGAAATTTCTTTGAGATGAGAGCAATGTGAGAAAGAAATGTCACATGGAATCCATTTTTACCAGTTAAAGTGACACCACTGCCGCTTGGCCTTCAGAGGTGGCATTGTTGAGTTCCTGTAACAGAGCTGGCAGTAGCCTTATGTCAGTAAAGTTAAGTTCCTGCTGGCAGTGAAAAATGTAGCATTGAATGCGAGGAGGTGGAGTGTCTTCAGGCTGGTCCTGACATCTGTTTGAGGTGGTGTCCTGGAAGTTTATCCTTGAGCCTGGCTCTCTAGCGGTCCTGGCAATTCTGTGACCTACCAAATATCCTTTAATAGTTTTCTTTTTGGCTTAATCAACCAATTAGTTTTTGTCATTTTCAAGTAAAACTTCTAGTATTAATGTAAAAATTTGATAGATGTATAAATGAATGAATAAATGGCAATTCTGTGAGGTAGACATTGTATTTCCCATTGTACAGAGGAAAAATTGGCTCAGTAATATTAAGTGCATCCTGCCCAAGGTCATGCAGCTAATAAATTCTAGAGTAAAGATTTGAATGTTGGTCCTTTTTAAATCTCCAAAGTTCATGTTTTTGAAATAATTTTGTGGCAGACCGAGTAGATGGGCTTGCACAGAATTCATTCTACTCTTCTTGTAGAGTGCCTTCCCATATTGCAGAAGCTAGAAAGGTAAAAGTGACATTTCCCAGACTTATGTACAGCTAGGAATATGATTTAGGATCCAAAAATAAGATGTACTTATGTGAAAATTTAAGTTAGCACTGAGTCAGGTAGGAAGGAAGGCAGTGCCAAGACCTTCATTTTGATGGTACGAATCAGGTACAGCATGGTTTGGGGCCAACAGTTGAGTCTACAACTTTCTGAATACTGAACTGTGGCAAGGTAGTGTGATCTTGGAGCTGGTGAGTGGTGCAGTGGTTTCCTGATCCCCAGCTTCCTGATTGTTGCAGAGATAGTTCTCTTGACAGGTCAGCTCTGTGATATTGTTTGGGAAGCCCAGCCCACAGCCCACTCTTCCAGCCCCTGTAACTGTGAGCATGGAATTCTCCTTAGCAAATCCTTTCTTGCTAAAACTACTAGAATGCTTTCTGTTATCTGCTTCTGAATCTTGTTTAGTAACGAGCATGTATAAGGGTCAAGTACTATATAACCAAGCAGCAGTACACAGAGATTCTTATCTTTTCTGAGCTTGAATTAAAGAAACAAAAAACAGGTATTCAAGCTAAATTTATGTATTTCAGTAATAAGCACCAGGGACTTTGTGGTCTTGCCATACCTGTAATCTCAAGAAACTGGGTATATCAGTCAGTTAGCAGCAGGAAACAGAAGATTCATTCATACTGGACAATCTGGGGAGATTTTACTAAAGATTAGTTTTGGCCAGGCATGGTGACTCACACCTGTAATCCCAGCACTTTGGGAGACTGAGGCGGGCAGATCACTTGAGGTCAGGAGTTTGAGACCAGCCTGGACAACATGGTGAAACCCCATTGTCACTACTAAAAAATAAAAAAAATAAAATGAGCCAGTCATGATGGTGAGCACCTGTAATCCCAGCTACACAAGAGACTGAGGCAGGAAAATCACTTGAACGCTGGAGGCGGAGGTTGCAGCGGGCCAGGATTGCACCTCTGCACTTCAGCCTGGGTGACAGAGTGAGACCGTCTTTAAACTATAGATAAATAAATAAAGACTAGTTTTTACTTATTTTTATTTTTTATTTTTTATTTATTTACTTTTTTAGAGATGGGGGGGTCTCACTATGTGCCTAGGCTGGTCTCGGATTCCTCCCACCTTGGCCTGCCAAAGTGGTGGGATTACAGGCATGAGTCACCATGCCCAGCCTAAATGAGTTTCTAAAAATATAGACTGGGCATAGAGAACCACAGGGGTTGTACAGTGCCCCCAGACCTGAAGCAACAAGTGGAGGAATGTATTATGGAAATTTGGAGACCGCTAGGTAGAGAGGGTGCTTTACGAGAGCTGTGACCTTTGGTTAAGGAATGCAGTCATGGCAACCTCACAGGCAAGGCGCAGGGAGGGAGCAATCTCACACTCAACTGTTTTTCAATCTCCTGCACATTTGCTGAACTCACCTGGAAGCCACAGGACACGACCCTGTAGTCCTTATAGGACAGTCTGCCAGGATGGAGAATGATGGAACATGGATCTGGAGGACAAATAAGAGATATCCAGCACACCATGTGAAAAAATCAACCACCTCAGTGCAGTAAGAGATCATGAAGAATGTAGGCTGAAGTATTTTGTGCTGCTGAATTTTATAATGCTCACAGATTGAGTTTCTTTTTCCTTTTTTTCTTTTTATTTTTTGAGATGGAATCTTGCTCTTCACCCAAGCTGGAGTACACTGGTGTGATCTCGGCTCACTGCAGCCTCCGCTTCCTGGGTTCAAGCAATTCTCCTGCCTTGCCTCCTGAGTAGCTGGGATTACAGGCACCTACCACCACAGCCAGCTACTTTTTCTATTTTTTAGTAGAGGCGAGGTTTTACCATGTCGGCCAGGCTCGTCTCCAACTCCTGACCTCAAGTGATCCACTGGCCTCAGCCTCCCAAAGTGCTGGGATTACAGGCATGAGCCACTGTGCCTGGCCTGAGTTTATTCATTCTTTTTAAAGAGAGTCAACATGATCTGCTCATGTGATTTGAGGTCATCTTCCTTAGTTTAGCACAGAGTACCATGGAGTATGAGAAGTGGAAGGCACTCTAGAGATCTCGCTGAACTCCCTAATTCCGTAGATGAGGAAGTCAAGACTTAGGAACATGAAACAAATTCCTCCAAAGTCACATATCCAAAAAGTTGCATAACCATCATGCACACTCAAATCTACTGACGCCCAGTCCAGGGCTGCTTCTGCTATGGGCAGCCAAACTTCACGCTGGACACACAAGTTGTGCTCGTTACCAAGTGCCAGACTGTGATGCAGCTGCAGTCTGAGCCTGGAGCATCCCTCTGCCTTAGTGTTATTATTCCCTTCATTTTAAACATTTACCTGAGAAGCTGAATTCCGAAGACACTTTTCCCAAAAATAACTCAAAGACATGCAGGAGGAAATTAGCATAATGCATTTTTTCAACTATAATTTACAATGTGTAATCTGAAAATGTACGACAAAGCAATGCTAGTAGTGCAGAGAAAATTCCCCTGGGATATTTGGTTCCATTTAAAAACACCTCAGTATGGGGGGATGTGGGAGCAGCAGCCTGTGACACAGTTCCATCAGGGCAAAATGTTATTCCAGTGATTCACAGCAAGAGGCCTGACAAACACTTTGAGTCGATATAAAGGTTCTTGCCATCAGGATAAAATGAGAATTGCAGTGGGTGGTCCCATTCTAGCCTCATGGCTCCTTCTACTTCTGTCCTGGCTTAGGTGGTTGCCCTAGAAACAGTGGGGTAGCAAACAAAACCATTTGGAACAACTTTTAGGAAGCCTTATGCACACAGGCCTGACGTTTATTTGTTGCTGCCTTTTCCAAAGGCTTTTTCTTCCTCTGAGAGGGTGTGCTCCTTGGACTACCTTGAAAGCTGGTTCATGTTAAAGTCTTTGGCAAAATCCAGTTGGAGGGCTGGCCAGAGTTTGGCAGAGAGCAGGAGAAAGGGGCTTTGCTTATCATTATTCGGCTTTGGATCCCCACACAGATGGCCCTGATCTCCTCCTCCCCCACCTAAGAATTTTTCTAAAATGACACCCAAGTTTTTCTTGGCAGAAGTTATAATTCCTGGCAAACAGTTCACTGCAGCTCTAATTATGATGGCAGCTTTAATGGAGAAGATAATCATATTAAATGGTTCTTATTCAGTTCCATGTGATGAATTAGTGATTACCATAAAATGTGTTAAGCAGCTAAAAGTAAGGGGAAGGGATAATGTGCTGAGCTACAAGTTGAGGTTTGAGGGATTCTAAAACCGGGTAGGAGACACGATTAAATGAATTTGATCAGATACCAAGGATGATCAGATATAAGGGAGGGTATTCCCAATAAACAGACTTGGCAGAATTCTTCCTAAAACTGTACCAGGCAGGCCGAAGACAGGATGGGGACCAAGGGAAAGGTCCAGTCGAGAAGAGGGTTCAGGGGAACCTGACCGAAGTTTGGTGAAGAAGAGTCTTTATCACACCCACCACTCATACAACATACTTTTCCATACTGTGACTCAGATATGGAAAAGAATAAAAAGAAGGGAAAGAGGAAAGGAAGAAAGGGAGGGAGGGAGGGAGGGAGGGAGGAAGAAAGGAAAGTTTGTAAAATTGCCTTCCGAGTTCAGGCTCTTCTGTACATTGCTATATTTGTTTGGGGAGGAACACATTTGATCTTTGAAACAACCAAAGGACATCAAAGGCCAGTCTTAAAAATAAGGAGGAGATCATACTGAGTAACACTGTATGACTATAAAGCAATGAGCTGGTAGTTCTTATGTGATTTATGAATAGGGTGACCAAACTCAATCCATTTTGTCTGCAACATGCCCCGCTGTAGGACTGGGTATCTCCCTCAGTTCCAGGCAAATCAAGAAGATCTGCCTAAAACTGTTGCAGTTCTACAGTTCCACATTCTGGAAAACTGAAATAATCAGTCACCCTATTCATCAAAACAGCTCTGAAGGTAGTTCCTTACAAGAAGTTCCAAAATCATTTAGAGTCATAGCACCTGACAAACTAGGCTTCCAATTGTAAGAGTTGTTTAGAAAACAAAAACAAAACAGCCTCATTCAGTCACATATTACGTGAGAAAATAAATATTCACACTGACTCCTATTTAGTTAGAAGTACCTTTACTGAGATACTTTGATTCAAATAGAGGACCCAAACACCTCTCCACAAATGTTTGGTTGAAGAAAGTTTATTTACCGAATTAGAATATTTATGTGCCATCATGCATGTTTTATTTTTATATTATCTCTTCGTGTTTTACTACAAAAATCTTGCTTTAAAAAAGGCATTCAGATTTGTTTTTCATTCATCTGTAAGCTACAATACATGTAGTTACTATATGTAGTAACCAAAGTGTGTGTGTGTGTGTGTGTGTGTGTGTGTGTGTGTGTGTGGTCTTCCATAGGGAAGCAACCTTCTTTATGCTCATCTTCTGTAAACTCTAATTCATTTGTACTTTCACTCATTTTTCCAAGGAATGTCTTATTCCTTTAGAAGGCATTTTTAACGGCTAGAGAAAGATAAAGAAAGCTGAATAGCAAAGCCTTCCTCAAAAAGCCCTGTTGCTCCTGCTGCTGCTTTGAATAACACTTTATGGTCACACTATTTTATCCTTCTAAAATCGACTTCACTTGGTTTCTTATATGTGTGAGGACCTTCATCCCTGAGAAGTGAGGGCCTGGGCAGGCTGGGAAGAGATGAGGTAGCTGGGAGCCTAGGACATGTCTGAGGTTCATTGGAGCTAAAGAGGTAGAGATTCAGGGGAAACATTCTAGGAAGAAGCTGAGTTTAAAACCACTTGGGCAGTACCAAAGAACCATCTTTTCTAAAAGGTTGTACAGAGAGAGTATACATCCAAATATGAGGACAAAGTGGGAAAATCCATTGTGATCAAGCAAGTTTAGAACACAGTATAGAGGGGGAAGGTAAAAAACATTTAAGGAAGTTTTCTTGATATTTTTGTAGGATACCAGAAGCCGTAGCCTGATGTGGGAGGAGGCTCTAATTAGGTCTGGTTCTTCTTCCACATCCCACTCCATTGGGTGGTGTTTTTCATTGGGTGACTACAAAGTCTTAACATGTTTAGGTGGGTTTTCAGTTGAGGTGGGGGCATTCTATGTGTTTGCTTCTCTAGCGGACATCCTTTCTCAAGGACAGGTACCAGATCTGGCAGTGGCACTTCTGGCAATCTAGAACCTTTTGCAAGATGCATGGGCTGTTCTAACTCATTGTCATGGTAAATTATTGGGCTCCGGGCCTCGGGCAGAGTCTCAGTGAACTGAGCTAGCATGAGCTGGCTGAAACAGATCTCATCTCTACTTTTACTAAGAAAATAGAAGCAACAAGAAGACAACTGTAACATTTCCCATCATCATTCTCATTAAGTTTTGCCTTTCCTTCCTCTGTGATAGAAAAACTGTCCTGCACTCTTAGTCCTCCTAGACCTTGCCACTTAAGCCCTGGATTCCCCATCCCCTATTCAAAGACTTTGCACTTTTCATGACTCACCCTCTCCACCACCTCTACATCTCCCCTCTCTATTCGATCATTCCCATAGCATATACATATGCTATAATATCTCCTGTCTTTTAAAAACCTGTATTCCCTAGAATCTACATCCTCCTCCAACTACTCCTTCCTGCTTCTCAGGCCTCCCTACATTGTCATTTCTAAAGCAAGTTGTCAATACTCAGTGTCTCCACTTCCTCATTTCACGGTCTCTTTTCAGTCTTCTGCAGCCATGCTTTCTTCCCTCTAACTGCAGTGAAGCTCTTCTTCTCAGGATCACCAGTGAGCTCCACATGTCTAAATCCCCTGAACAATTTCCAAGCCCCTCTCTTACTCAACATCTCAGTGGATTTGATTTGACTTGGTGGACCACTTGGATTCTGAGTCGACACACTGTCTTGGTTTTCCTCCTGTGTCCCCGATTGGCTTCTTCCGAGTCTGCTGGCTCTTTCCTCTTATTCCTCATTTTTAAATTTCTTTAAACATCTTCTGTTCTTTAAATACACTCATTGACTCTGTAGGAGATCTTACCCAGTCCCATGGCTTTAATTTCTATCTCTCTGTCAATAACTCCCAGATCTATATTCTCTAGCCCTGACATTTCCCCTGAGCTCCAGACTTAACATATTCTGCCACCTACTTGACATTTCCATTAGATGTCTAATAAGCATTTCAAACTGAACATTTTCAAAATAGAACTTGGTCTTATCTCCCAAACCTGTTTTTCTTACAGTTTTATATACTGCAGCTCCTGGCTTTACCACTCATCCAGCAGCTCAGGATGTAGACTTGAGGCTCATTCTTGACTACTCGATTCCTCTTACACCCACATATCATAAAAATCCAATTGTGTCGGCCCCTGCCAGGCCTGACTACCTCTATTAGTGATGGCCAGAACTGGCTGTCTTAAAATTCCCCGCAGATGATTTCCAGGATTGGTGCTGTAGTGTTCCCTCGTGTGTCTATGGCTCCCAGGATTGGGTATGAAATGGTAAACCCAAAGTGCTTGAGGAAGCTGACTCTGCTGCAAACTGAGTTTCTGCATCTAATTTAGCCACTCCAGCTCTATGACACGTGATTCTTATCCCCAAGGAACAGGAGCAATTATACTCTTTGGAAAGCCAGTTTCCTAGAGAAAGAAAGGCAGGGGTGGAGACTTCAGGGCTAAGTCGTCCAAGCACTAGATGTTGCTCAACTCAGTGGATGTAGACAGTCATGTGGACTGGCTGGGTCAGGTATGTCAGGGGAAGGTCGAGTAAATTAAGTAAGCCTTGTTAGAAGACTGCATCTGCATCTGAGAACCAAGAAAAGCCTCCATCCCTTTTGAGCATGTCAATTATTATAACAGCCCATGAAAAGAAATGTGCAAGGAACTGTCTAATGAATTCCAGGAACTGACAAAAACATTTGATAAAATCATGTGGGCTCTTCCTCTGGGACTACAAACACCTGAAGCATAATGCAGATATCTTGACTGGACAGAATACAGCCTAGTAATTCTTCCATTCGCTTGGACGTGTACTTTTCAGGGTTGGCCTGCAGGTGGTGGTATAGCCCACAGAGGACTACAGAAGACTGTATGCACAAGGGACTCACAGGATGTTAGATTCAGATGTGTATATTAGGATTTTGTCCAAGTAGATCATGCCTCCTTGATCCCATATGAGAAGATGAATAGGGCCTGCACAGCCAAAATGACACCGTAATCTGCCAGGTCTCCCCTTTCCCATTGATGTCAAAGCTCTTGGATCAGTAAGCTGGGGTATCAACAACCTCCTCCAAGTCCAGGCAGAGGATAAGAGAAAAACTCCCTCCCAGATACACTCAAAATGTATTTCCCACGTGAGGTTGCTAGTGCCTTTAAAGACAGGGCATCTGTGGGTTAAGTGGCCAATTCATCATGGTGCTGGTGTTGTTGCTCCCAGACTCAGTACATCAAGTCAGCATACTCCTCCCCGCACGTTCTCTACCTCCACCAAAGCCTTTAAATAGAATTGCCGTCCATCACCAGCTTGGCAGGAAGCCAAACATATTTGCAGCGGGGTCACAAATTCATTCAGTCTGTACTCAGATGTGCAAGGAAGATGCAGCTTCTGTATTTCTCCATAACTCATCTACTCATCCACAGATAATTGGAAAAAAAGGACTCTAAATTTACCCCCTTCAGTTAAACTTAGTTCAGCTCAATAATTCAGATGCCTCCTTTATGTAAATTATCTTTAGTTTCTTAAGGTAAAATATCATCTTTACATTTTCTCTCCATCTCTTTGTTCTCCTCCAAGTTAGTGTCTCTGTCTCTATATAGTGGGGTCCGTAAGAATTTACATGACCCACGTAGCAGAGACATTATCTGAATCCTCACTGACCAATGGTAAAGTTGCTAGATTTTCTGTTTACTGGACTGGTGACCAGTGAAGGTTGATTTTTCTTGTTTGACTTTTTGAGGTAAAGTAACTCCCTCTGGAATTTGGGGTTCTGGTCATCTCAAAGTTCCTACTCAGGTACCTCTTTGTTTTGACCAGAGCCTTCTTGTGTACCTCTGTGCTCTCAAAACCTCTGTGTCTCATCAGAACACATGACACTTGCTGGATCACCCATACAACATCCAGGCCACATAGGCCCAGGTTTGATGGCTCAAGCTCATCCATCAGCCCGCCTACTATACCACCTCCTCACCATCACTCCTTGCCAAGACTCTGGCCTCTGGCCTTCTCACTTCTTGTCTTCCTCATTTCTTCCATAATCCCTTGGAACTGGAAGGGGCAGTTTTTGGGCAATTCATCCATCCATGTACTCCCTTCTAGGGTATAGCAATGCATGTTATGTTATGACCTAGTTTCACAGGTGGTACAGTTACCTTCTTTTTTCTTAAGAAAAAACACTATGAGTTGAGGGCCCCATCTTAGTTCATGGTATGCCCTAAATCTGAATTTAAAAATCCTTTCTGGACAAAGCCTAAGTCTTGCCATAGATCAGTACAAACAATAATCAAAGCATGAAGGTCAGAAATTACTTTGTTGTTCTAGAGTTATGCTGTACAATATGGTAACAGCTCCATGTGCCTATGTAACTTTAATTTTAAAATAATTAAGATTTTAAAATTCAGGTCCTCAGTCATACTAGCTACGATTCAAGTTTTCAGAAGCCACATGGGGACAGTAGCCACTGTATTGGACATCAAAGATATCAAACATTAACAGTGTCACAGGAAGTTACATTGGACAGCTATTCCAGAGGCTGTCTACCCTTCTCCCTTTTCTGAGGCACTAAAACGCTTTTTCTTTTTTGGAGACAGAGTTTCACTCTGTTGTTCCGGACGGAGTACAGCAGCGCATTCTCAGCTCACTGCAACATCCACCTCCCGGGTTCAAGCAATTATCCTGCCTCAGCTTCTCGAGTAACTGGGATTACAGGTGCCCACCACCATGCCCGGTTAATTTTTGTATCTTTAGTAGAGACGTGGTTTCATCATATTTGCCAGGCTAGTGTTGAACTCCTCACCCCAAGGTCTACCTTGGCCTCCCAAAGTGCTGGGATTACAGCCATGAGCCACTGTTCCTGGCCTAAAATGCTTTATTTAGATGGGTGGAAGCTTCCCAGAAGAAAAAACAAATTACTTATAATGGCTGTTGCTCTGCACTCCCAAGATGCCGGGTTAGTCCACAAACTCCACCCACTTCCCCAGGTGCCAGTGGTATTCTTTCTGTTTCTCCGAAGGAGAGGCTACATAATTTATGGAACCTAATAAAAAGCAAAACTCTATTCACTATTTATTTTAAATTTCAAGCTATCAACACCAAAGCACGAATCTAAGTACAAGGTCTTCTGAGTACGGGTCCCGGTATGACTGCATAGGGCTTGCACCTAGGAAGCTGGCCTTCTTTGAAGAGAATCGCACCCAAAAGAGATGTCAAGGCAGTACTGTGGGCTCACTGGGGAATTTACTCACGAGTAGCAATGCCAGAACCCACAGCTGCACTAGTGCTGGCTAGGCTCAGACATTAACTCTGACAGCTGCCCAGGGAATGCCTGTGGCTAGAGGGAGCCACTCAGCCAAAAAGAAGTGACAGGAAATAAGGGCCCCAACACGTTGTATTGGAAAGCCCATTGCTGGAAGCTCTGGGCATGTCAGCTGCTTCCAGCTGGGTATGTTTCTATCATAGCCAGGAGTGTGTCCAGCCAGGAAGCCTGAGACCTGTCAAGTCCATCATTTTAGAAACTACTGAAGGATGAGAAAAAGGCAACACACCCAGGAACTTCAGCACAGAGAACTATGGCCAGCTTTCTTACCTTGACTCTGGCTGTGAGCAGAGCGTAGTGTCCAGGAGCCTGTGTGCACAGGAGGTCTTACCTGCTCAAAGACAAAGAGATTTGAGGGGAGGCCAGAACAACAGCCACTCCAAACTTCAAAATGAATCATCAGTATAGAGGAGCAAGACAGAGAAGAAGAATCTAGGCCAGACACAGTGGTTCACACCTGCAATCCCAGCACTTTGGAGGGCTGAGGCAGGTGAATCACTTGAGGTCAGGAGTTCGAGACCAGACTTGCCAACATGGTGAAACCCTGTATCCATTAAAAATACAAAAAATTGCCAGCTGTGGTGGCAGGCACTTGCAATCCCAGCTACTCAGGAGGCTGAGGCAGGAGAATCACTTGAACCCAGGAGGCAGAGGTTGCAGTGACCCAAGATTGCACACTGCACTCCAGCCTGGGTGACAGAGGAAGACAGAAGACTCCATCTCAAAGAAAAAAAAAAAAAAAGAACCTACTTGTAAGTCAACTAGTTGAACTAGATGGAAACAGAGGAAACCAGACAAAAACAAAAAGATAGAAGGTGGAAGGTGAGACTTGGAACTTATAAACAGTCTGTAAGATAAGTAAATTAACTCCCACAGCTTTTTAGAGTATAGCAGATCGGGACCTACACATAGAAATACTGGCAAAATCCAGTAAAAAATAGCTTTTAAATAAACCACTGAAAGCAAAAGGAAGGAAAAGGGTTTTAGAATAAAGAGAGAAGACAAAGCCACAGTGGGTTCAGTCTGAATTGACCCCCACTCAGCTGATGGGCTCGGTGGTTCTTGTGCAGAGTTCTCCTCGGATGCCCTTGTTGCTCATATTGACCCCTGGCTTCTGGGCCTGGGGGACCCAGGTCCTAGGCCACCTTCTCTGTTTAGGTTCAGAAGCTGTAAAAGAGAACTCCCTGAACTCCCTGAGATGTAGGCTCTGGAGACCCAAGAGATGTCCTTGAAGGAAAACCTTTGAAGATCTACCCCTGCCTTGAAGAGGGAAGTAGAAAAGTCTACTGCCTCAGTGTGAGGAGGTAGTATGGAATCTTGGGCTTTTCATTTCTTCCAGGTGTCTTTTACATTATAATCCTACCTTCTAACTTCCAGTATAGAGGAAAGGGGAGAATAAAGAAAAAAACAGCTGGGTGAGGTGGCTTACACCTGTAATCCCAGCACTTTGGGAGGCCAAGGAAGTCAGATCACTTGCAGTCAGGAGTTTGAGACCCGCCTGGCCAACATGGCGAAACCCCATCTCTACCAAAAACACAAAAATTAGCTGGGTGAGGTGGCACACCCTTGTAACCCCAACTCCTTGGGAGGCTGAGGCAGGAGGATCACTTGAACCTGAGAAGTAGAGGTTGCAGTGAGCTAATGTGAGAGGCTGCAGTCAGCCAAGTGCACCAACCAATTCAGCCTGGCCAACAGAGTGAGACTCTGTCTCAAAAAAAAAAAGAAATCACAGAAAAAGACTAGATCAACCTAAGAGAAAGTAGAAAAGAAGTATAAAGAATCAAAGTTAAAGAATGATAACTAGCTGAAGGAGGATTGCTTAAACCCAGGGGCAGAGGTTGCAGTGAGCCAAGATTGTACCACTGCATTCCAGTCTGGGTAATAAAGTAAGACCCCGTCTCAAAAAAAAAAAAAAAGATAAATAGAAAACACATCATAAGCCATAAATCAATAATCAAAATACATATAAATATTAACATATTGAATTTCCCTACTAAAAGATGGAAATCCTCGGGATTTTTAAAATTTCAGCCAAAAGACTGCTTAAACATGATGACACAGATAGATTATTATGTAAATAGATGGATAAACTGTACTAGAAAAAAATATTTTTTTAAATTAAACGTAACAATATTATCATCATTTTTTAAACCTTTGAGGCAAAATAAAAGCAAGAGATGAAAAGGGCCATTATATAGTGACAAAAGGATAAAAGAATAGTTCACAGTGAAGAAACAGTAAGCTGGAACTTCAGCGTATGTGTATGTGTGTGTGTACATATAATACACTGTCAAAATTACAAAGAGAAAATGATAAATCTATAATCACAGTTGTAGAAGACGTAAAGAACATAAGCAATTCCTGCACCCAAAATGATAGGAAACACCTTCTTTTGATCATTATTATTGTTGTTGTTGTCGTTACGGGCAGCCTCCTGAGCCAGAGGAAGCTCAGAGACTCCCAGGAAACACATTCTTTGTAGCACACGTGAAACATTTACAAAAAGCTGACCGTAATATGACAAGAAGTAAATTTCAAACAAATACCAATGACCAAAACCACATAAAACATTCTCTGACAACAATGCAATAAAATAAAAATCAATATAATAGTTACACTGCTCCATTATTTTAGAAACTTCTGAATAATTATTAAGGTAGAAAAATGAATAGAAAATACCAAATGCGTAATACTGCTCAGGCAATGAAAACATGAGTACCAAAACACATGGCATGCAGTTTAAGCGGTATTCAGAAGGAAATTTAGAGCTTTAAATGCCTATAATAGAAGACAAGAAAACATATACCCTAAAGGTAAAAATGTTTAAAAGTTAGAACAGAGAAAGTAGAAGGGAAAAAAAAGTAAAAAAAAAAAAAAAAAAAGGAGAAATAGCCAAAAGGGGAAAAAAATCAACAAGGGTTGAATAGATTCAAAACCTAACTCTTTTAGAAGATTAATAAAATAAAATCTGGCAAGACTTAGAGTATAAGAGAAAAAAGTGGGAAAAAAGGATTTGACTATAAATTTTTAAAAGCATAAGAGAATACAATGAACATCATTATGTCAATACATTTGACAATATAAATGAAATGGACAGTTTTCTAGAAATATATAAATCACTAAAAAGTGATGTGAAAAAGAAATGGCAATCTATTTATTTATACCCATTAAAAAAACTGAATCTGTAGTTTCAAAAATCTATTCATTAAGTACTATACCAATCAAGTATTTACCCAAAGAAGTGAGTTTTACCAAACCTTCAAAGCTTATTTCCTGTATTGAACAAACTTTTTCATTCAGTGAAGACAAAAATAGGAGAGCTCTCTGTTTACTTCTTTTAAGAGATAAGCATATTTTTGATACCCAAACTGGAAAAAGACAATATAATAGAAGAAAACAGTTGTTTTTTCTCACTTTTGAGAACATGTGCTCAAAGACTTTAAAATATCATCTAACTGAATTCAGCAATGCATTAAAACCTCGTGTTAGATAAGGCACAAAGCAAATATAATAAAACAACTGTAGAATATGGTTGGTGGGCAGATGGGTGCTCACTGTACAGGCCAAATTTTCTGTATGTTTAAAGTTTTTCATATTAAAACCTTGCAAAAAGCAAGAAATAAAATCATTATGTATTTACCACCTGTAAAAACATATCATGACAGAATACCAAGAATGGTTGAATATTAAAAACCTATCAATGTAATTCACCTCATTAATATAGATGAGAAATTTTATCAGGAAAACGAGATTTTAGTCCACTTCCAGTTTGCCAATAGCTTTTTGTTTTTCATAAATTGCTTTTTCATCAATTACATAATTATATAATTGGGCTTGGCTGTAAACTGCAGAAAACTCCAAACTATATAAAATTTTATTTATCTCCCAAGTAAAAGACTGATTAGCTAGCCCAGAGTCAAGTTCTTTCCAATATTTTGATATTTGGTAAGATCTTTACTCCTAAGATCACATCAAGTACAATATGATTGTTCCAATTCCATTCATTCCAGGTGGCAGGAAGGAGAAAACTGGGAAGTGATTATGCTACCACTTTAGGGGTATTACTGGAATTTCCATATATGACTTCTATTTATATCGCAATGGCAGGAACTATGTCATATGCCCTCATCCAGTTGAAGGTGGCTGTGAAATGCAGGCATTTTTCTTGACAGTAATGTCTTCAAGTAAAATAGAGATTCTACAGAGGAAAAAAGGGAGAACCAGTGAGAGGGATGGATCAGCAATCTCTCCCACAAATATAGCTGCCAAAAACCCCCAGAAAACGTGATACTTAGTTTTCTAAGTATCAAACATTAAAAGCATTCTCTTTAGAGTCATGAGCAAGTCAGGAGTCCCTGTTATCACAGCTTCTCTTAACCCTTGTATTAATATTAAAAGTACTGGTCAGTGCCAATACTCTTCAAAAGAATAAGAATTAGAAAAAAGGGGAAAATTGTCCTTATTTGTAAACTATCTGATAATTTACATTAAAAATGCAGGAGAATGTGTAGACAATTCAAACAAGAAAATTCAGCATTCTGGATACATGTTCAGGGTATGGTATGAGAAGAAAAAAAATTGTGTGTGTGTGTGTGTGTGTGTGTGTGTGTGTGTTCTCCCATTTAGAATAGATATCTAGGCAGAAATATCCGCAAGACATATTTAGGCAAAATTATAAAACACGACATGAAAAATGCACTGGATAAATGATGAGACACTGAGGGATGAAAAGATAACTGTGTCAATCTGGCAGATCACCCTGTGAATTTATAATGAATCTGTGAATCATTGTAATTCCAACCAGAATCCCAATAAGGCTTCATGGAATTTAACAATCTAACCCAAAATTTAGTGTGGAAGACTACAGACTCAATTAGCAGAGAAATGTTTGAAAAAGAAAAGTAAGGAGTGGTGATTTGCCCTACCAGGCTAATTATATAAGATTATAATTCTTTAAGCAGTGTGGCTTTGGGGACAGGAATATAAAAATAAGGCAAAACGGCCTGGTGTGGTGGCTCATGCCTGTAATCCCAGCACTTTGGGAGGCCGAGACAGGAGGATCAATTGAGGTCAGAAGTTCGAGACCAGCCTAGTCAACATGGTGAAACCCCATCTCTACTAAAAATACCAAAATTAGCTGGGTGTGCTGGCGCACACCTGTGATTCCAGCTGCTCGGGAGGCTGAGGTATGAGAATCACTTGAACTTGGAAGGCGGAGGTTGCAGTGAGCCAAGATTGTGCCACTGCACTCCAACTTAGGTGACAAAGTGAGACTCTGTCTCAAAGAAAAAAAAAATTGACCAAAGTAATGGAATAAAGTGTATAGATACTGACAAATACACATATGGAAAGTTGATGCAGAACATAAGTTCCTTACCTATCAGCAGGGAGTGGTAAATATTAGACAAGTGGTCCTAAGACAACTGGCTATGTATAGGGAAAAAGAATTTAGATCCCCACTTCATGCCATAATAAAAATACATCCCACATGGACTAAAAACCTTACATGTATGGTAGGGTGGCAGGGGGAATCTTAAAATTACAAAGTAAATACAGGAGAATGTCTTTAGTACATTTTCAGGTTTCTTAAATAAAATACCAAAAGCATAAATGATAACAGAGATGATTTGAATACATTTAAATATTAAAATTATATTTTAAAAAAGACCAGACACAGTGAAAATGCAAGCCACTGGAGAAGTTAATTATAATACATATTACTGGGTATTAGTATCAAGAATATTTTAAAATCTCTATAAATCAGTAAGAAAAAAAGTAAGCAATAGAGTCGAAAATTTGTCAATGGTATCAATAGTTAATTGTTATAGGGAAACTAAATAGCTAAAAAACATAAAAGATACTCAACTTCAGTAATAAAGGCAAATTAAAACCACAATAAAGTACTATTTCACATCCGTCTGATTGGCAACATTTAGAAGTCTGAGAAGCCCAAGCGTTGGTAAGGATGTGGAAGAAAAAGAAAAAAAGAACTTGTAAATATGGCTGGTGTGAATGTGTATTGTTGAAAATCACATTAGAGGACAATGTTGCAATATCACATAGTTGAAGAATACATAGCCTATGACCTAGAAATTCTGGCTGTCAGTATATATCCTAAAAAATTCTCATGCATATGCCCAAGGAGAAATGAAATACAGTGTTTTCTGTAGCACTGTTTTTAAAAGCAAAACATTGGAACCAACCTAAATGTTCAAATATATAATTGTGCATGGGGCTCAGTGGCTCATACCAGTCTTGAGCCCAAGAGCTCAAGACTGGCCTGGGCAACATGGTAAAACCTTGCCTCCATAAAAAAAACACAAAAATTAGCCTGGCATTGTGGCACATGCCTATTGTCCCAGCTACTCAGAAGGCTGAGGTGAGAAGATCGCCTGAGCCTGGGGAGCTTGAGGCTGCAGGGAGCTGAAATCACAAGACTGCACTGCAACCTGAGTGACAGAGTGGGCCTTGTCTCAAAAAAAAAAAAGAAAAAGAAAAAGAATGGTGGATAAATAGTGCCAAAGTCACACAACGAAATACCAACTGTGTATGTGTAAAATATATAATAACCAGGCAGGAAGGATACATGGTAATTTCAGGATAGTAATTACCTTTGGGCAGAGAGCAATGGAATTGGGCAGTGGGCATTATGGTTAAAATGTACCTGTAATGTTAAACAAGCAAAAACTCTAAAGCCAGGCAAGATGTCGACATTGGTTAAATCTGTGAAAAATGATAAGCCTGGATCATAAGTGCAGACCAATAAGAAATGATTTCCAAAACCACTTTGGAAGAGTGTGTGGAGTGGAGTACCATATGTATAACACTGAAGAGGAAGATGAGCTTGTTTGTGCAGATTTCTGAATGACACAAAATAAGTTGGCAACAGTGATGGCCTCTGACGGGGAGGGAGACAGGAGACTGAGATGAGCAGGGAAAAAAGAACTTTACATCCTTTTTCTATTATTCAGCTGTTTTTTTATCACTTGCATATATTTTCTTAATAGTAAAAAATTAAAGCAAAAAAAAATTTTTAATAAAAATGATTCCTACCACAACAATGCACTTAAATCCCAAATTACTATTTTAAGGAATATTTTGCATCAAATATAAGTGTACCCTTATGCTTGCCATCTTCCCAAATGACTGATTTTTCTACAGCATTCCTTATAATAAGTTCCTCATGCTCAGTCACACAGAAATATACACTCTGCCTGCTACATCTGTTTTAACTGTGCATCTATTTATATGGGATGACGGATACTTTCCCTAATAAATCTTACCATTTCCCCTGCTAAGGAACTGACTGCTGACTAAACGGTTGATGACACATGGGAGTTATTCCTACAATTTCCCTACACAGTAAGACAAATCAATGTAAGGCAGAGTTCTTCTATAAACACTAACAGCTTTGGAGCATGTCAGAAGGTGGGGAGGGATACAATGAATCCATGTTTCGAGACTTTGCTAGCAGAGACAGCTTGAGGCAATCTGACAGCAAAGGCAGGATCTGAAGTCCTAAATGCAGACGTTTTATCTCCGGAGGCTAATTTACAACGAAGAGGGCCATGATACTGCCAGTTCTAGAACTCGACTACTTTAAACAGTGAACTTTTGTCTTATATTTTGCATTGATTTTTTCAAGTGTTATATTGTTTAAAAGCTAATTGCCTTCCTAGAGCACTAATTTCAAATCTTTTCAAACCTAGGACCACTTTAGGGAACAAAACAACTAAAACAACCGATTCTCACTGCTGCCTTGTTATTCCAAGCTGGACTCCGAGGGCCCCAGGCCCCACTTGGTATAAGGTATAGAATTCCGCTTTATACCAGTTTACAGGTGTCAAGGAGGCAGGAGAGAGACTCAGGGTAGTCGGGGGGAAGAAGATCAGAGTCATCTCTTTTTCGTGTCTTTCATTTCACAACTTCTTCCTTCCCATGCCTGCTGGTGCGCTCCCTCGCCTTGTTCCAGAGCCAAAAGACAGGTCAACCTCATTGCTTTTTATCCAAGTTGGCAGAGGTTGTGGCAGCGGGGTGGTAACTCTGCCCGATGTTCCCAAGCTGCAGTTGGGACATGTCCAACAGCAAAGTCACTCAGTAAACAGTTCTGTTTCTCTTTTCCTCGAGTTGGCTGGAACCTCTCTAAGCCCTAGTACCACCCACTCTTTAATTCAACACAAGCCCACAGACCAGAAACTTCACAGATCCCTCTGTCTTAAAACAGTCTTTTGCTGGGTACAAAATACCATGTATAAAATTATCGATATGCTACAATTATTTCCATTCCAATCCCTATAGATTATCCTTTTTGAGGGTTTGGTTTTCTATTTTTATTAATATCCCTGATACATCATTCATTTCAATATTCAAAAACCTCTTCAGATGTATATTTTGGGCCTAGCTTTGTGCCAGGTGTGGTGACATGGGGGAGAAAAGCAAATATTGCTCTTAACAGTTACTTATTTTAAGATGTTTACAAACTAATTGGAGAGAGAAAAGCCAATATGAAGTAACAACTCAAGACAAATTATCTTTAAACTCTAAAAGTGGGGGGAAATATCAGAGACACGGAGAGGTCAGGAACGCTTTAAGAAAGATGTTGGCTGGAGCTAGGATTTGAGCAAGGAGCAGAGGTTGAGGAGGGCTTTCCAGATCTGACAAGATGGTCAACCCTCGGAGGCTGATTTCAGCAGAGCATATTGTGGGACTATCAGAGATCAGTTTAATAAAGGAACTCTGACACTAGAAAACTGGTAAACAAGAAGGCAAATAAAACCAAGAACAAGGGTTGATTAATAACTTGGCTAAGAATTCATTATCCTGCCATATGTTGAGTACTAGAGATCAAAGGGAACTCATGAATCATGTCATGCACCTTCATGTATTCATTTCACAGATGAGAACACTGAGGATTAGCGACTCAAAACAAATTCATCATAGCAGGTAACGAATTAGTGCCAGAGTGGAAATTCAACTCCAGGGCTTCCGACTCCCATGCATCACACTCCACTTCAAAACCCCACACTGTTATGCTTCAGTGATACAAGGCCCATTGGAACAGTAACATACTAACAGTAATAAAATGACAAATTCTGAAGTAGAGGTATTATAGCAGGGATAAGACTTATTTCTAATTTTTTGTTTTCTTGAATTGCACTAGGTATTACATCAGTTTTCACCTCCTCTGCTTGACAGAGTTTTCATGGCCCTGCCTGGCCTTTCTGACCTTATTACCCAACACTCCCTATTCTACGGGCTCCACTCCAGCCAGATGTGTCCATTCACGGTCCCCAGCTTTTGCTAGGCTCTTGCCCATCTCTGGAGTGTTGCTCCAGTTTTCCGCTTTTCAATATTGACATAAAACCCAAGGCTCAGTCAGGACCTCCTATACCTCTAGTCTTCTCTAGACTCCCATTTAATTTAACTCATTTTAATAAAATATTATGGAGGACTTGCTGTGTGTCAGACACTCTACAAGGCACTCAGGACTCCAAAATAAGTAAGGCATGGGTGCCATCCTCAAGGTACAGAGTCTAGAAGGGGAATGCAAACATGAAAACAAATCATTACCGCCCAGAATCACAAATATAGGTACAGGAAATACAGAGACACTCTAGTCTAGTAGTTGGAAAGGGAGAAGACCTCCTGGAGAGAGTGAGGTCTGAGATCACTTAGCGGATGAGTAGAACTACATCAGGGGCTAAGTTGGGAGAAAGGAAAGGAAAGGGTTATTCCAGGAAGAAAAGACTGGATGTGGAAGTGCACACCATTTAGCAACTTTGGTTTGAGTACCAGATTCTGGACCAAACTAGGTTTGAGTTTGGTACTAGGATTTAGTTTGCCTTCAAAATAGTAGGTAGATAGAAGAGCTGGCGGGGAAAAGGCAAGAGAGGTAGTCAGGGGTTCCTCACCAGGCGACAGAGGCTAGACTGCAGCCTGTAGATGATAAACAGCAGAAGACATTTGAAGAGGGACAATTTAAATCAAATGTTTGGGTGCTTGGTTCACAGGAATATGGGCCCCATCTTACATTCAAGAAATCAATAAAGCTGTAGAAAGGACAGTTCTGGAGACAGATCCTGAAGAATGAGTAAAATTTGAATAGACTGAAATGGAGGGGAAGTTATTACATTATCAGTGGAGATAGCAAAGCAACTGTTTATTTGTTACCTGATTGTTCTGGGTACATTAATTTTTTTCTCCTGAGACATATCACCTAAATTCTGCAAGGACAGAAATCATTTTTCCAACTTCTCTCTGTAGCTCCAAGTAGCTAACACAGTTCTGGATACACAGTGGGTGCTTAGTCAGTTCTTAATAACTGCTTGGGGTATGGCCAAAAAAGGGAAGAAAGAAAGAAGAAAAACCCTCATGTTTGTTCATGACAGAAGCTTGTTTTTATTCCTAAATCTGTTGCTAAGAATAAAAATGTATAAGTTTTTATAAATGCAAAATTCCATATTTGAAGCAAAGACAGTGTATATAATTAGAAGCTTATGGTTGTCTAATAAAGGACATAAGATTCCAATTAAAGCCAAAATTTCATCTCTAAGGAGGCTTTCTCACTGTGTGGGCATATCAACTGCTATGTTTGTTTAATAGATCAAATTAAACGGATGACTGCTTTTGAAGGGCATCTTAGGGACTTGAGACTTAGCTTTGCTTTAGCGCTGTTTCCCTAAGCTTACTACTGAGGGTAGTATTTGGTCTTATTATCACAAAGTCAAATCACTTTTAAATATTGGGGTGAGTGATATGACATAAATACTTCATATGTGTATGTGTTCATGTGTGTGCACATGTGTGTTATTTTTTAATAATAAACAAAGGGCACTGGGTTTCACCAATTCTCTTTCCCTCCTCCACATCTGATCAGACTCTGAAAAATCCCCCGCCTCTTCAAAAACAAATGTTTTCAGTGCAAAGGGCAAATTTTGTTTCATAAAGACAAATGTCCTTTTCATGCGTTCTGTAGTGCTCATATTGCATTACATATGTTATTTATAACTCATAAGTAGTGAGATATTGTCATGAAGGAATAATATTCTAAATAGTTAACAATGGCACAGTGTAGACACAAGCCATTCAGAATGGACTCCTGAACAACCTGGAAGGATGCCAGCTGTTTCACTGGACCTGCGCATCCAAGCTACATCTCAGCCCTGGTGTGTAGACTGTTAAACCTACTTTGTCTGTCTCTACTTCCCTTCCAGTAACAGCCACACATTTTCCCTTGAAGAATCACACTCCCTGAAAGGAAATGGCCAGCATGGGACTCTACCTTCCCTAGGTCACAAGGGCAGGGCATATAATCCAGATTTAGCAAATAAAGACATAGTTTAGGCCTAGCAGAGTCCTCCCCAGGAGTTTTCCTCTGGAGTTAATTGGGAAGATTTTCTCTACTTTGGAGATTACTTTGAAGGATGTGAGCCTGAGGCATTTGGAGGCCAGCCATCTTGTCTTTGCAGAGGATAAATCCTAACCAAAGACTGAAGTCAAGAAGAAATAAGTGAACCTGAGAAAGAAAGAGAGAAACAATGTCCTGGCAACATGGTTTGAGTCTTTGTAACAGCTGTGCCTATAGCCAGATGTAATCTCCTGGACTTCCCAGTTACTCAAATACGTTTTATTCTTCTTTTTCTTTTTTGTTTTTGCTTAGCATTCAGATAAGAACTGAGTAATAATTATGCCCACATAATATAATTCTACCTAATTTCCATTACACAATGCTGAAGAAATCTTGGACTTAATTGAAAACTCTGCTTTTTATTAGATTGTCCTAAGGCTCCAAACCAATACATCATGCACCTAGAAACCATCATGGATCCTTAATCAGGGGAATAACAAAATAAAGAAAAGTTTGCCTGGCAAGAGATGTGTAGAAATAATCAAAACAACATATGCTCATAGATGTATTCAGGAATATATCTATATAGATATAGATATAGATATATAGATATAGATATATATCTCCTTAATTTTGAAAGATGCCAGATGTCATTTCTTTCCATGTTAGTATAACTGAAAAGAACTATTATTTCCCATACCTTAAAAATGCTTTGAAATTCTTCTATACTCTTCATTTAACTATTTGTAACAGTGGATCACAGGTTTACCTCATTCATTTATCCTGTAAGCATATTTTAGGAAGTTGTTATGTACAGGTTGCTGTTATAGGCTCTAGGGAACAAACATGAATTAGGCAATTCCCCTGTCCTCCAGGAGCTCAGACTCTGGTGAGAAAAGCAGAAGCGCAAAAAGATAAATGGTGTGAAAGTTGGCAAGGTAAGCACCTTCCCTGCTACTGGAGGCTTCTTCCTCCTCCATAGAGGCACAGCCAAGAGCTGGACACAATGGAGTCTAGTGGGTGCATATGGCTCCATAAAAGTAGCTTTCCCAGTGTTCCAGGTTAAGCTGTTCAGCAAATCACATGGTCACGGATTTTCTGGCATTTCAAGCATTGAGATGCTTTACTATTGCTTTGATCTTTTTAAAGTACAAAATTTTATCAACGGAAAAATAAAGTTTTCCCATCATTGATCATGTAGTCTTAACTTTCTTTGCAAGGCCAGCTATGATCTTCAGGAAGTTACTTTGGTTGATTAATACTTCAAATTATAAATTAAATTTAAATTCTAAAAAGTTTAATTATGAACAAAATGCTTCAGAGCACAGAGAAAAGAACCATTAAATTTACATTGTCAGTCACTGTCAAGCCTCTATTTATTCAGAGCCATTCTTTCCTTTAAAAGGCATTGTAGCTAGGTCTTTGGAGTGGATTCTGTTACAAGAAATTCCCTGAGGCTGTCTCGTTTTCCTCAATTCCTCACTGGAATTTCATAATGATTTAATCCATAGCTGGAATTCACTTAGAAATTCTCGGGAGCTAGAAGCCAAAAAGACACCGACAATAATTTCTTTCACTATTTTTCTTTAATTCCTAGATCTGTGAGTGTTGTTTTATTTTGGTGGATAATCGCTATATTTCACAAATGAGGAGAAAAAATAGGTCTTCCATTCCTTTTCCTGTCCTATTCTAACGGGCTTTTAAATTATCCACATGGGTTTTCAGGTTAGATGGTCCCCAAAATAGCTTATGGTTTTTGCTCTAGAAGTAACTCTTATAAGAGGAAAATAAAGCATTCATTTTGTTAGATTATTTATTTAAAGGATTTCATGCCTGAGTCATAAATTAAATGATTTGCAGACTAGAGAGCACCTCAGAAATTACCTATTCCAAATTCTTTGTTCTACAAATACTCAGACAAGATAAAAGACTTGCCCAATTTACAGAACTAGTCAGTAGCACTGCCAAGACTAGAACTCAGATCTCAGCAAGGAAGTCAGCATTGCTAAGTTCTCTGACCATTTCCCATAATAACTATTACAAATATTCACCACTGCTCTCATGAACCTCATAATACTACCTCCCTATCACTCTGGCCCCTACTTCACAGAAGATTGGAAGCCACCAAGCATGAACTCTTTTTTTTTTCCACTTTTTTTTTTTTTTTGAGATGGAGTCTTGCTCTGTCACCCAGGCTGGAGTGTAGTGGTAGGGTCCCAGTTCACTGCAACCTCTGCCTCCCAGGTTCAAGCAATTCTCCTGTCTCAGCCTCCTGATTAGCTGGGACTACAGGCCCCTGCCACCATGCCCGGCTAATTTTTTTTTTTTCTTTTTGTATTTTTAGTAGAGACAGGGTTTCACTTTGTTGATCAGGCTGGTCTCAAACTCCTCACCTGAGGTGATCCACCTACCTTGGCTCCCAAAGTGCTGGGATTATAGGCATAAGCCACTGTGCCCAGCCCAGTTTCCACTTTTAAACTTCCTCATATCTTATCTCAAAAGAAGAATGTCAGATATTATTACCCTTCAGGGTAATCCTCACATTTGTCATCTGTGTCACACTAAGTCTCTCTCCCTTTTTTTTTTTTCTTGAGACATGGTCTTGTTCTCTCACCCAGGCTGAAGCGCAGTGATGTGAACATGGCTCACTGCAGCCTCAACTTCCTGCATTCAGACGATCCTCTTGCCTCAGCCTCCTGTGCATCTGGTACCACAGGTGCATGCCACTACATCTGGCTAATTTTTTTATTTGTTGTAGAGACAGGTTCTCATTTTGTTGCCTAGGCTGGTCTTGAACACCTGCGCTCAGCCTCCCAAAGTGCTGGGATTATAGGCATAAGCCATCATGCCTGACCAGAGTCCCATCTCTTCTAAAATCTTATTCTGTTAATGTTAAACCTCATTCTCTCAGCTATATGGGGATTTTCTCTCCATCAGCCTGTTCTGGTCAGCACATAAACATGCTCAAACATTTGCATTCATAAAGACATTGTGCCCATTCTGAAAATATTCTTTGTTTTCTTTTCATCATTCCCAAACTTAAGAAAGTTTCCACAGTCAGGCCTCCCATTCATTCCTTCAACTTCAAAAATCTGACTTTTGACACTGCTATTCAACCAAAAATGTTTGGGCAAATGTCATCTCTGCGCCTTTCAAAGACGTTTTTCAATTCTCTCCTTTTGAGAACTCTCTTCTCTTCTAGCTTTCTTATTCTCCTCTTACCATTAAGTTTACTTTCAAGTTTTTCTCTCTCTCTTCATTCATTTCTTAATTTCTGATACTTTCCAGTGTTCCTTTCCTAGTACCTTTTTCTTCTTATTCTATATTGCAAATGACAAGTCCCATTGAAATCCATGCCTCAGCCCTCACACAAAAATTTATGTAATCTACAAATGTCATTTAAAGAAAAATATCTCTCCTAAGTTTTCAACATTGACTAAAATTTTTAAATTATATTATCTACTTACTTGAATATAAAACTAAATGTAAATTCCTTGTGTTCACAGGGTTTTGTTTTTGTTTTTGTTTTCAGACAAAGTCTTGCTCTGTCGCCCAGGCTGAAATTCAGTAGCATGATGTCATCTCACTTCAATCAACCTCCACCTCCCAGGTCCAAGCAATTCTCCTGCCTCAGCCTCCCCAGTAGCTGGGATTACAGTCACTCACCACCACATCCAGCTAATTTTTGTATTTGTAGGAGAGACAGGGTTTTGCCATGTTGCCCAGGCTGGTCTTGGACTCCTGACCACCAGTGATCCACCTGCACAGCCTCCCAAAATGCTAGGATTACAGGCATGAGCCACTGTGCCCAGCCATGTTCAGAGTTCTTATAAAGCGATACAACTAAAAACTTTTTTAAGTGAATGCAACTAAAACTAACATTCCAAAATACTCATAAAATGAAATGAACATTAATTTATCTGAATAGTTATGTTGTTTACTTGAAATTAAATTGTCAACTTACAATGTGAATATAGGACTGGCTGCTAAGAACATCGTTCCCCTTTAATTAAATTGAGCTGTGTGCCATGTGATGATTCAGTTCTCCCACGACTTTTCTCTGTTCAAACTACTGCGAAACCTTCATTCACATAGGCAAGCACACAGTGACACCATTGTGTCTGCACTTGACCTGTTTGCATCATTCACATATTAAGCCTAGCTCTGTGATATTTGGCACCGGCAAGATTAGAAACATAAATATCAATTCAGACACCAAAGTATGTTGGCAATATTCATTCATGAGGTGGTCATCCAGATAATTCAGATTATTGTTGAAATGAAAGCATGAATGTAAGCATGAATGTAAAAATCAACTTAGTGAACACAGACCACTGAAAACATATCCAAGGAGTCTCAAGGATCTGAGGACCCCAACTTTGTTTATCCCAGATCTATATCTATAGCCCAAAATCCTCTCCTGAGCTTCTGCCCTGTATTTCCAACTGTCTACTAAAAATTTTCTCTACCTACATGACACCTCAGAAGCAACATGTCCAAACTGAACTTGTTATCATTCCCCACGCACACACCCACCTTAACCTGTATCACCAATCTTAGTTAATGACCTCATCATCTACCCAGTTACTGAAGCCAAAACCCTGAATCTCATACTAGATTCCTTCCTTTGTCTCACTTCCTACACCCAAATCTTGTTGAGGCTACTTCCTATACTTGTTTCGTATCAAGAGTCATTTTTCCTTTGACCCAGCAATCCTACTTGGAAATTATCTCAAAGAAATAATTTAAATATTAATGAAGCAACAAACAAAAAAGCAAAGATGTTCACTCCACTATTGTACTTAATAAGGAAAAACTGAGACAACAAGACCACCTAAGAGTAGGAGAAAGATTAAACTAAATAAGGTACAGGTTGTCCTTATTCAGGAGCAATATAAAATTATGGTTCTTGGCAGACTAGCTAGCAAAAAAAAAAAAAACCCTTTTTAATAAATTTTATTGTATATATTTAAAGTATACAATATGAGCTTATGGGATACCTATAGATAATGATATGGTTACCACAGTGAAGCAAATAAACATATTCATCATTTCACATGGTAACCCACTAATTTTGTTGTTACTGTTTTTGAGCAGCTGAAAACTACTCATTTAGCAGGAATCCCAAATACAGTGTAATTTTATTAACTATAATCCTCATGTTGTGCATTAGATCTTTGGACTTGTTCATCCTATACATATGCTACTTAGCATCCCCCGACCTACATCTCCCCATTTCTTCTCCACCTTCCTTTTCCCCCACTCTGGTTATCACTGAGCATTCAGAATGACAGACAAGAGACAGAACCCAGGCCCAAGGGAGGCAGGCTACCATACTGGGTTTTGGATAAAGTAAGGAATCCTAAAAAAGCAATATTCTCAGTGAGCAAACTAGAAAACAATCTACTTACAGAGGAAGATAGTAAGGAAAATTGCCTGTCTCAGTCTTCGCCATAAATAAAGGTCAGAAATAAGTTATTCTTGATAATTCAAAACTACAAGCCCACTTTCAAGTGGATTTAGTGAGAGAATATACAGAATCTGAATGTCCCCCCAAAATACAAGAAACAATTTGTATTTAAATAAATCTTAGGTTGGTAGTGCCCCTAGAAACTGAAGCAAATTTCTCTCAAGAAATTCAATTTCAACTTGGACTTTCAAAAAAATCCCACTAATAAAATCTCAATGAACATAAACCATAATAAAAGACAGTGAGACATGAATAAATAAGTCATCAGGAACAAGTCTCTGCTTTTAAAAACTGCTCTACCTACATAACATTATCTGACATTATCAAACTCACAAAAGCTTCAGATGTAAAAGTTGATATAGAATATAAATAAACATATCTAATACATTTTTAAATAAAAGGAAGTATAGCCAAATAATGAGTCTATAAAAAATGAGGAGAGTTGTAAAAGAACCAACAAGAACTTTAAGAAATGTAAAATATATTTATTTAAAAATTTAAACTATGATTTTTTTTTTGGAGATGGAGTCTCACTCTGTCACCAGGCTGGAGTGCAGTGGCTCAATCTCAACTCACTGCAACCTCCGACTCCTCGGTTCAAGTGATTCTCTTGCCTCAGCCTCCTGAGTAGATGGGACTACAAGCACACACCAGCATGCCCAGCTAATTTTTGTATTTTTAGTAGAGACAGGGTTTCACCATGTTGGACAGGATGGTCTCGATCTCCTGACCTTGTGATCTGCCCACCTCGGCCTCCCAAAGTGCTGGGATAACAGATGTGAGCTACTGTCCCTGGCCAAAAGCAGGACATTTTAAAAGCTGCAAAGATTATATCAATCATAGTCCCAAAAGAAACACATGACACACTTGAAGTTTTAATTGCAAAGAGTTTAGTGAAGGAAACATTTAATGAGCCGAGGGCAGGATTAACAGAACCAGTAAAGGGGAGTGAAAAATACTGAGATGAGCAAGAGTGGAAAACTAATACTAACCCAAAACCTGGAAGAGAAAGAGATAAGGACTCTGTGAGTGGAGCTCAATAAGAGTTGGAACCAAGAAAGAGGCACCTCCCAACAGGAGCTAAACTCATAACAGACTGCAGCTACTTACAGATGGTAGCCAGGTAGGGAGGAACACCTTCCCAAATCTATGGGTTTGTCCTATATATGAACTTAACCCAAAACCAGATGGCAAGGGAACCCAGATGATGCTGTAGAGGTCATCCTCATAGGACACAGAGCAGGGCAGAGGAGGGTATCAGTGAATTACAGGGAGTAGTAGGGGACAAAAGGAGGTCCAATAGGACTTCATCAGCACAAGGATAATGGAGATAAATTCAAATATATCAATAACAACAAGTGTCCAAATGGACTAAACTCTAAGTTACAAGTCGAAGACTGTCGAAGTGAGTTTTTGTTTGTTTTTGTTTGTTTGTTTTTGTTTTGAGACAGTCTCACTCTGTCACCCAGGCTGGAGTGCAGTGGCGTGATCTCAGCTCATTACAACCTCCGCCTCCCCGATTCAAGCAATTCTCCTGCCTCAATCTCCCGAGTAGCTGGGATTACAGGCATTTGCCACCATGCCCAGCTAATTTTGTATTTTTTTTTTTTAGTAGAGATGGGGTTTTGCCATGTTGGCCAGGCTGGTCTTGAACTCCCGACCTCAGGTGATCCATCTACCTTGGCTTCCCAAAGTGCTGGGATTGCAGGCATGAGCCATCATGCCCAGCCCAAATTGAGTTTTTTAAAAAAACCAAACATATGCTGCCTTAAAAAGATTTATTTCAACTATAAAGACAAAGATTAAAAGTGGGAAAAGAAAAACAATGTATCAGGGAAATATAATCCCAAAGAAAGTGGGTATGCTGTATACGATTTTATTAAGACAAATATTTACAAAAAAATTATTAAAAATAAAATGAATCACTAGACATTGATAAAAAGATATATAGTGTACTGGTAAATATTTAACAGGCTCCCAGGAGAAGGGGAAGACATGCTTCTAGTGTTTTCCATTTTCTGTGATGAAAATATCCTTACCTTGGCCAGTTTCAAGCCACCAATGTGAAGTTAACTGACTCACAAAATTATAAAAATTTAACATCAGCTCTTATGGGTTGCAGTTCTTATGAATAAAAGTTAGTTTCAGTACCTCCACTCAACAAAAGGTTCAATGCATTGGGAAAATAAAGCTATTAAAAACACACTTGCCACTATGCTTTGCATATACTTGATTGGAACAGGAATGGAAGGAAAAGCTGTATTGGGATAATTGAGGAAAATTAACAGTAGAATGTATATTAGATAATAATATTGCATCAATGTTAAATATCTTTGATGAGAGAATACACCTATACACTTCCATTTTCCTAAGATATACTGTTTGTGTTTGAGGGAAGGAAGTGCTATGATATTTGCAGTTTCAAATGGTTCATCAAAAAGGATATATGGTGACACTGGTTAAAATTGTGCAATAAGGAACCTCAAGGGTCCCTCCTTCCACAGAAATACTGATAAATTGAGCAAAATTATAGGAATCAACTTTATCAAAACTCTGCAAAACAGTCAAAAGTTTACAGCAAAAAACTGAAAACCAAATCAAGAACAAGATGTTAAAAATGCCAGAAAACTTTGCTGAATTTTTACTTGCCTTTGCTCCCAGACTCAGTGACAGTCTTGAAGACAGCAGCCAGTGTTGGACCCTGCACCCTGGCTCCAGAGAAAAAAGAGCAGATTGTACTCACAAAGAATAGTGTTTGTCTTTTCTAACCTGTCTGAAGGCTACCTGAAGGACTGACACAAGGAGCTTGCCTAACACAGACTTAATCATGGCAGCAAAGTGACTGTGCAGAGAACATTCCTTGCAAACACTATAAAGCCAGTAAATAACATGCTATACCTGGGACACAAAAATCATAATTCAGGCAAACAAGAGATATGCTAAAAGCCTGAAAGGAAAAGACAGGGAGAGTTTATTTGGAAAATTAGGCATTCAAAAGTGCCCACATACACTGGGGAACTTAGAAAGCCATGTGCATACCCAAGGTAGAACACATGCTGGAAAAGACCTGAGAAGATCTATGTGGAAGATCAGCTTCCACTTCTGGCTTATCTCTAGGCTCAATGCAAGCAAGAAAAGAAGGCTAAGGCAGAGCTATAAACAGCCTGGTTAAACATTGAACGAGTGCTCCAATACAGAGCCAATTAAGAGATATATTTTCTTCCTTTTTTCTTTCTCTCTCTGTCTCCCCCCAACCTTTTCTCCCTCTCCTCCCCTCTCTTTTTCTTTTATTTCAACCAAGAATCCAGAAACATAAAACTGTCCTTCAAAAATGAGAGAGAGAGAGAAAAATTAAGAAATCCCCAGATAAAAGCTAAGGAAGTTTGTTCCTAGTGAAACTGCTCTACAAAAATATACTAAAGGACAGTCTTTTGGGCTGAAATGAAGACAGAAATTGGAAGCCATAAGAAGAAGCCATATAAAGAACTCTAGTAAAGGTAACTATATAAATAAATATAGGAGAGAGATCCAAGATGGTTGACTACTAGCAGCTCAGGATTGCAGCTCCCAGAGAAAGCGCACAAAACGAGAGGACGACACACTTACGGGTGAATTTTTGTTTTCCACGGAAGAGACTCCCAGTGGAGGAGCCCCACGGGTTGCCAGCGTGACTCTTGTGGCCGGCGTGGCGGTTTTGCTGGCCCCTCGGCGCGGTGGTTCTCAGTACAGAGTAAACGGGACTGAGTCCCCTTTTGGTCGACGTTTGGAGCTCCGGGAAGGCACACTCGCCTATTTACCTGATTGAAAAAGGGATTTAAGAGGGAAGCCAGACCGGAGATTCCCGGGCAGAAAAGCACCACGAATCTTAATGCCACTGTTTTACTAGGCGCAGTGGGTTGCTCAGATTTCGGTGCTGGGAACGTCCAACAAGTTGGACGTCCACTCAGAGACCTAATTTGAAAGTTGGCAATTACAAACGACAGGTGGATAAACTCACAATGATGGGAAGAAACCAGCGTAAAAAGGTCGAGAATACTCAAAATCAGAGTGCCTCTCCTTCTATAGGGGATCATAGTTCCTTATCAACAAGAGAACAAGGCCTGATGGAGAACAAGTGCGATCCATTAACAGAATTAGGCTTTAGAAGGTGGATAATAAGAAACTTTTCTGAGCTAAAAGAACATGTTTTAGCCCAATGCAAAGAAACTAAGAACCTTGAAAAAAGGTTTGACGAAATGCTCATGAGAATAGATAATTTAGAGAGGAATATAAGTGAATTAATGGAACTGAAGAATAC